>JAWZYV010012920.1:0-254687 GCA_038373885.1 Cheiracanthium punctorium
ACGTATATCACGTGATCTACCTCCATCGTCTGCTAGCAGCTAGCGAGTTTGTTTTGATTTTAACGGCGATCCACGGACTAAGAGGGTACAGGACAATCATCCAAGCATTGTGAAAGAACTAAATGAAATTTGCCTAAAAGGTGGCGCTGGGAGTCGTACCCATTAATTTTTTGGCGCATGCGTCTTGTGCTAGTAGCTAAAACGTAAACAAATATCAACGGAAGCACCCCGTGGGAGATGCTTACGCCGTGTGTCGTCAGAGGGCGCCCATGCCGTTAATCATTAAAAGAGGGTCGCATATTTTCCTTTCAGAGGCTGACGCAATTTCGCCCGTCTGCCGCTTCCCGATGATCGTCCTAAAGCCTCTTAGTCCGTGCGGCGATCTCATTATGGCTGAAAGTTGTTATTTAAGCCTTGCTAAGCAATATAATAGATCGAATAGAAATAAAAGGACTCGCAAAAGTGTTTTAAAACATTTTAATAACGATATAAGTTCAGTAGTCAGTTTTGTAAAGATAATTTTTTCTACAAAGGCATACAGATTAAACTCGCAAAATAAATTTGCGATTTGTATTCGTTAGAGTTGGAATGTTAAAGTTTTATTGTGAGTATCTTTTAAGTTTTATTGTTTCTTTACGCCTTTATGTTAATTATACTCTTTTGCAATACATAAACTGCAATTCATATTTTTTCTAACACTGCTGATTAATGCACATTACACAGTTATACAGAGTGCATTGCAATAGCATTTTCTTTTCTTTTCCTTTTTTTAAATCACAGGATTTCTTGTAATGTGCTTTTAATTAAGATACCCTACATTTATTACGTTAGTGTTTAAAATATACTACTGTAATATGTTGTACTTAATTAGTACATGTAAAAGTGCTCAATTTTCACCAGTTGATAAGGTGTTTATATTTTGTGTATATCTTAATATTCACCTAACTTTACGATTTATTTTAAGTTATGCATGTTTTACTTTGTGTGCTACATTTATTAAATTTATTTAAAATATTATAAATTATCTTGTTTAATTAACATACTACACAAAATGTTGAATAATTTATTAAACTACCCGATTATTTATTTCTGTCTATATAATAATATTCAAGCATTTTTTGAAAAACTTTATTATTTAAGTTTTTCGTGTCTTCTAAATGTGCTAATTTGTTAATTTTATTATTTAAGATATAACTTTTTTTGTTTAATTAGCATAACTTGCAAGAATATCTTTCTCAACATCCTTGCAACAATATTAGGCGAACTCCAAGAAGCTGGTTTTGTAAAAAATATAACAGTTCAATAGGTCTTAACTTCTATAGAAATTTGTATTCTATTGCACACACCAACAGCCACATAATTTGGAAACTTAGTCCCCTAACTTAAGGTAATTTACATATATATATATATATATATATATATATATATATATATTTTTGATTCATTGATAGTAGTAACATAGAACAGCATTTGTGCTATGACACTACTCTTTCCCAGGTGGTATATAGGATGATTCAAAATTAGAGGGACAAACATTTAGGAAGGGTAGAATACACCAAGATGGCTCAGAATCACATATCAATGTGGCACCGGAAATGTCTTCTTCATGTATGTGTTAATAATCACATTAGAAGAAGTGTTGAACTGTGCATCTAATTTCTTAGCCAAGTTTCATAAAGAATGGGCTCTCCGCTGACAATTTCATCAATGTAATCATTAAAAAAATCTGAATTAACAATTTTTATGAAGTGCCATTTGTGAAAGATGCATTAGTTTTTGAAAAAACCGGACCAGAAATTTCACGGTTACTTCAACATGTCTTCTAATGGATTATTAAAAGGTTCAAGACTATGTTTCCGACCTCTCATCGCTTTGTGATTCTGGACTGTCTTGTTATAACCTACGTTTCCTAAAAGTTTGTCCCTCTAATTTTGAATCACCTTGTACACAAGAATGTTGAATAGTTTTGAATTCCATGTTTTAACATATATTTATTACACGTAACACATGTATGTGCAATCCCTGATTTTAAGAAATTACTGGATATGCTTTAACAATGGGTTTCAAGATTTTATTTTTCTTGTAAACACCTTCTATAATTTAAAAAATATTGATAAGTGCTGTATGTAGTCGAGTACTAGTATATTCTTTTTTTTAAACAGATTCCCAAGATTGTTTTTACAAACTCCTTCTCAGATTAAAAAATCAAAATAAATCCCTAGTTAAATTTTTTTTTGTTTGGGAATACCTTATTCCCCCGTACATGATATATATTTCGGTTACACACATAACCATCTTCAGTCGTTTCTGGATCTCTCACTAATGGCGGCTTCTTTTTATATCTCTTCGTTCTTCTTCTTGAAAGTTCGATGAATGACGCCATCCCATGATTGGTCGATTGTATGAAGCGCATCGTTGATGCTGCCATCTGTCGTCATTATTTCTAAGCTCTCACGAATGTAGGCATATATACTATTTTTAAAGTTGGCTATTTTTTTAATATTTTTAAAATCAATGGTAATGGGCTCTTTCAAAGCAAGACGGGCCAGAGCGGTACTTTGTTTCTGGAGGTTAATGTCTTTAAAATGTTCGTTTTTTCGCTCTTTAATTTTCCTTTTTGTAACGCCGATGTAGCAGTTTTCTTTATTAGTATCGTTTGACATAAAATTAATTTTATAGATCCCTGCGGTTTCGATGGGGTTGATTGGGTCTTTTTCCGATCTAATGCGCTGAAAAATTGTTTTATTAGGTTTAATTGGAATACGGAAGTTCTTTTTACTGGCGATATTAGAAAGTTTATTGGCTATCCCTCGGCTAAAGGGGATAGCGGTAGTAAAACGTGGTTTATCTTTTTGACGGTTGTCTATAACATTTAATTTACGTTGCCTAGCTTTGAAGACTTTGTCGAAAATTTCTCGAGGGTAGTGGGCGTCTTGACATTGTTTCTTTATGAAAGCAATTTCTTTTTGAAGGAGGTCGTTGTTAGAACACACTTTGAAAGCGCGGTCGATATAACGTGTAGCGCGTGTGTTATATATAGTAAATTTTAAATCTAAAACCCCTTTCAACTATAAAATTGCTGCTATTCGTTCCTATATCGACCGCGCTTTCAAAGTGTGTTCTAACAACGACCTCCTTCAAAAAGAAATTGCTTTCATAAAGAAACAATGTCAAGACGCCCACTACCCTCGAGAAATTTTCGACAAAGTTTTCAAAGAATTCCCAAATAAAAAATTTTAACTAATTAATCCGCCGTATTAAATAATGTTTTATATGTTTTTATTATGTCTAGCCGATACCGGGCTTTTTAAAACGACTGAAGATGGTTATGTGTGTAACCGAAATATATATCATGTACGGGGGAATAAGGTATTCCCAAATAAAAAATTTTAACTAATTAATCCGCCGTATTAATAATGTTTTATATGTTTTTATTATGTCTAGACGATACCGGGCTTTTTAAACGACTGAAGATGGTTATGTGTGTAACCGAAATATATATCATGTACGGGGGAATAAGGTATTCCCAAATAAAAAATTTTAACTAATTAATCCGCCGTATTAATAATGTTTTATATGTTTTTATTATGTCTAGCCGATACCGGGCTTTTTAATAACACCCTAACTAGTGCAATAAATCTAATTTTAAATAATTCATATTTTCAATATAATAATCACTTCTACCAACAAATAAAAGGAGTCCCCATGGGCTCCCCCATATCCGGAATAATTGCCGACTGGAAAATGAGAATCCTTGAAGAACAGATTAAACAGACACACAATAATACCATCAAACTTTGGCTTCGCTATGTCGACGATATCTTCGCTATCCTTACCACCCACAATAATGAAGAAAATAATTTGATCAATCAACTTAATGCCATAGACCCGAACATTAAATGTACCTACGAAAAAGAAATCAATAATAGCCTCAATTACTTAGATGTGAATATAACCAGAAACAATAATCTCATTGAGACCACCATTTTTCGAAAACCTACTTGTAATACTAATATAGTAAATTTTAAATCTAAAACCCCTTTCAACTATAAAATTGCTGCTATTCGTTCCTATATCGACCGCGCTTTCAAAGTGTGTTCTAACAACGACCTCCTTCAAAAAGAAATTGCTTTCATAAAGAAACAATGTCAAGACGCCCACTACCCTCGAGAAATTTTCGACAAAGTTTTCAAAGCTAGGCAACGTAAATTAAATGTTATAGACAACCGTCAAAAAGATAAACCGCGTTTTACTACCGCTATCCCCTTTAGCCGAGGGATAGCCAATAAACTTTCTAATATCGCCAGTAAAAAGAACTTCCGTATTCCAATTAAACCTAATAAAACAATTTTTCAGCGCATTAGATCGGAAAAAGACCCAATCAACCCCATCGAAACCGCAGGGATCTATAAAATTAATTTTATGTCAAACGATACTAATAAAGAAAACTGCTACATCGGCGTTACAAAAAGGAAAATTAAAGAGCGAAAAAACGAACATTTTAAAGACATTAACCTCCAGAAACAAAGTACCGCTCTGGCCCGTCTTGCTTTGAAAGAGCCCATTACCATTGATTTTAAAAATATTAAAAAAATAGCCAACTATAAAAATAGTATATATGCCTACATTCGTGAGAGCTTAGAAATAATGACGACAGACGGCAGCATCAACGATGCGCTTCATACAATCGACCAATCATGGGATGACGTCATTCATCGAACTTTCAAGAAGAAGAACGAAGAGATATAAAAGGAAGCCGCCATTAGTGAGAGATCCAGAAACGACTGAAGATGGTTATGTGTGTAACCGAAATATATATCAGGTACGGGGGAATAAGGTATTCCCAAATAAAAAATTTTAACTAAGAGTATTTCTCTTCAGATAGCAAAAAAATATAGCCTTCGATCCATTGTTTATTTTTCAGCAACATTTTAAAGCAAAGAATATTTTTAATGCTACAGACGATAAATAAGCCTTATTACAATTTGATGACAATCACATTTTTATTTTCAAATTGATATTTAACTTCACGGAGAAAATCAAAATCGTTACAAAAATGTGTGAACACCCTCTGTAATATCGTAGTAACTATGGATAAAAGTGTGATATGTTTTTGTGTCTAGAAAAAAGGATAGCCACTATTCTGGAACTGGAGAGCTTCGTCAAGAGTTTGAAGGTAAACCTTTTACAAAACACGGTACTTTGCACTGGCTTGGCGAAAAACAAATGGCGGCCGAGCGATACTAAAGCTGTTCCATTACTTCCACAATGAAAATACAAGTGTGTTTCAATCTGGCTATGAACAGAATTGTACATCTGTTTTAATGAATAGTAGGTTGGTTCTATAGAAAGGAGGGATGAGATAGCTTGCTCCACGGACCTTACATCAGTGGTTTGCTCTGTTTGACAAAATGAATAGGTCTTCACGCGGGGGCGTAGCCAAGGGGGGGGGGTTAGGGGGGTCATAACCCCTCCCCCCCATGAGGAATTTTTTCCCTTACAAAATGTATATTCTTCACTCCCTTATCACAATCATGTATGCATATATGTGAGCTGCAGTAGTCGTAACCCCCCCCCCTCTGATGAAAAATTTCTGCCTACGCCTCTGTCTTCACGCCATGTTTACATTTTGTTGTCGACTACACATGTGTGTCATTACAATTGGACAATAGTGATCATTGTTTTTAGCATTTCTCTAAGAGACATTTAACAAATTAAAACTTTTTGGAATGTTTTCATTTTTTTAATTACAAATACATAAAATACATTTATAAATTTGTTTTAATTAATCATGATACTCACACAAAGAGATCACATTGCCATCTGTCTTCAGCACTTACCTGTGCTGATCTTCTTTTACTCTTGCAGCTTCTTTCTTTTATTCTTGCAGCTTATAAAACTGGGCAGATAACTTCATCCTATTTTACAAGCCGAAAAAGTACAAGTACAATGCTGCTGCTTCAAATGTACAGCAAAATTGTACAAGCACTCATTAGGCATAAAACTGTATCTAGGCATGAACTGTATCGATCACATTCCTAAAAATAAAATAACATTTTTTTAAAGACTACACTTTTAACGGAAACTCAAATTGTCACTTTATAAAAAATTTTTATTGAGTTGAAAATTCATTTTATATCACCTCTATTTCAAAAGAAAATCCTATTCTGTACACTAATGCATTACGCCACGTGTGGTCTCCCCTTCCTTAATCTGTCCTTGCTTTTCAAGCTTAAATCAAAGCCAAATATAAAAAAAATTGAACTTATAACAATGTACTTTACCATCATTTACACACCAATCTAATAATGTTTGCTGTAAACTTGAATGAGAAGATGAAACCAGACTCATGAACTACAAGAATGAGCATATATCTAAAAACGATAACCAAATATTAAAAACTAAACACAACAATGGGCAAACTGCTTCGAATGTACAGCGAAATTGTCACTTACTGTTTATAAATTCACAGTACAAAATAATTACAGCACACAGAACTCAAAAGTTTAACACTATGTCACAATACTTTACCAACTGCCAAAGAATCACACAGTTTTATAAATACAAGACAGTTTAATGAAAATAAAAACTAATTTATAAATCTTCAAAAATTAATAACATTGAATCAGACTCAATTAAGGGAAGTGTAGATGGGAGTAACAGGACAGCTGCCCTGGGACCCAAATTATTAAACAAAAATATTGTCTATGGTAGAAATGCATGTGCAGTGCATGATACATATGTGAACATATATGATCAATCTACACAAAAACCATATTATGTACGTGTGAATACATATGGGCGAGCATAGAAGTATTTTTAGGAGAGGGCAAACGTAAAATTTTTTCTAGATAAGGGCAAATTTCACATTTATAACAATTTGGTTTCTGATGGTACTTACGTATTATCCAGGCGATCATTCTCGCCAAACTATTTTTTATCAAATGTACTGGCAAACTATTGCCAATCTTATTTCAAACCATCAATAAATTCACCTGCCATTCATTTATCTTGGTAAAAAATCACTTGTCTTGCTAGACCGCTGGGATAATATGCAAGTACCGTTTCGATTTTGCTTAATGATACACTTTTGTTTACATCATAAGACAATATACTAAATCTTTAGGCTGAGGAGAGAAGGGGGGGGGCAAGTGCCCTTTCATGCTCTCCCTTAGATGCCAATGTGAATACAGAAACTTATAAGGACCCTCATGAGCATTGCCTACCCCATGTCTCATAACTTAGTCAGGCTTTGCATGAAATTTTAAATTTCTGTCCACGAAAAAAAAAAAAAAATAATAATTCCATAAACTGATAATTTAACATGGAAACAAAAAAATTCAAACATTTGTTATGAAAAAGCAATACATAGGTAAATTACCTAAATAATTGGCTTTATTAATACATAATACTGAACATAAATATGTTTATTTTGAACATTTATAATTGCATTAGACAGTAAATAATAGTTAACATTTCCATGATTATTCTTTATGAATTAATGCTATTTATAAAAAATTATTGATTCTTTTGTTAAATAGAGATGATGTAAAATGAAAGTTCTATTCAGTATACTAATGCATTTTCTTTCAAGCACTGACAGGTTTATGCAATTGTGAGTGGTGGCGGTTAGTTGGAAGTTTTTAATACACATCCATTTTATGGGAATAAAGTGGCATCTTTTCATTATATAGGATCTTATCATTAATTCCTTTTTTCTCGGGAGGGGTGCAGTCGCCCACTTCAATCATCGGTACTTGCTTTCAAGCTTAAATGAAAACTAAATATAAAAAAATTGAACTTATAACAATGTATTGTATCTTCATTTACACACCAATCACCTAATGTTTGCCATAAACCTAAATGAGAACATGAAACCAAACAAACAATAACAAACAAATATCTAAACCAAAAATTAAAAACGAAACGCATCACGAGGCAAACTAATTTAACGTCCGTGTTTTATTTACAAATTACGAACAAACCCTGTTTTGACCCTTCAGTTGAATTCTACTATAAGCGCTATTTATGAAGAAAATAATTAAATATTACTTTGCAGCATTTATTCGATGTTTACGTTCGAAGCCTAATGGCGAATAGCTCGGAAAAGATCGAAAAATTCTACTTGTAACCATCTAATTTGGACAGAAAGAAAATAAACATATTTATTTAACATCATAAACATACATATTCACTTACATGAACAGACACAAATACATACGAAACCTTTCAAAACGAGCATCTGTAACAAACTTATCCTTTGGAACAACCGATGACCACAGCACACATTTTTCTGGTTCATTTACAATATAAAAGTTTTACTAGCTGCTGTTGTGACTTTTCCCATTTACTTCCCACCAAAATCTACAAGATATAATGGTTTCTCTGATAAAAAAGTCATTTTTTAAATAATTTTTTTGCCAAAACGCAATGCGGAACAATACAATTGAATGGGCGGGATAACATTGTTTTGCCGACACCAGCTGATTCAGAGGTTTTCTTCTTCTCGACGTGAAAGGACCCCCATTACATTGGAGACAAATTATCCATATATTTAAAAATCATGAAAAAATATCACAATCCTAAACTAGAAACAATATCTAATTTTGCAATTAGAGTTTAATTAGTTGCTGACAGCTTTAAAATTTCTTCCATATTTCTAAATAAATAATGTACATTCTTTCGTGCACAGTCGTTGATTGATGTCTAAACTGAAACGCCTGTTGCTTGCTATTGTGCAGTTTGTTTACATTCTTCACAGTGGGGCTGCGTTCGTAATCCGAAAACCCAATGAACCTCCTCAGATTACACGTAGTTTATACGGATTACTGAGATTGCTAAATAATACATTTAGGTAAAGAAATAGCACGCGCAGAAGGATGCGCGAAGCTGTCACTCAGCTGACGTCAGAGATACGTCACGTCGAAATGCTCTATTCACTGCCCGATTCCTTGATGCTTGTCGGAATTTTAAAGACTGGCTCTTCCTTTCCCCACTGCCCACACCTCATGTTCTCGTTCTTTTATTTTTGTTATGCTTTTAGGGTCTTGAGCACATTGCCTTAGTTCTGTAATTTGATGTAATAAATTGGTAAATATGTATCATCAAGCATAAAAACCGTGCAAGTACCCCAAAATTACATGTAATTTACTGTTTTGTTTGTCATTTTTCATATTAATATAATGATTTTAAAATATTACCAATGTACTTATTGATTTCGTAAATTGAAATTTAATAATGTTTATTTCACACCTATGTTTGTTTATTTCATGAATTTTAAATTATTGCAACAACATTTTTTTTAGGGTTTTTAATAAAGTGTTCAGTATCATGATGATTTCTTAAAATTTTTGGATTACAGAGCTGATTGTAAAAGTTAACTGTTTTGGGTGCCTTGCTGAATTTTTCTAGTCCTCCATACTTTTTTAAAGTCTTAGAATATGTTTAATCTAAGACTTTAAAAAAGTATGGAAGAACCCGGAAGTTAAAAAAAATTGTTTGATGGGATTTTTTGAAGAAAACATAAAATTCTCGTTATAGCACCACATCAGTGTCATTCCTAAGTGTGTGTGTGGTGGGGAGAAATTAAGTATTTCAGAACCACAAGGATTTTGTGGCAGCATTAGCAAAAAGCACAGTATGTAATCCAAAAAGAAGGTACTAACGTATTATCCCGGCGGTCCTCGAAGACTAGCGATTATTTGGTAAAATAAATGCCGGACACATGAAATTATTGATAGTTCGGAATACAATTGACAACAGTTTGCCGGCACATTTGACGAAAAAATAGTTTGGTGAGAATGATCGCTGGGATAATACATGTTCCAAAAAGAATTCTTACATATCTGTAATTGCAGAAACTATCTGAATTCTGATGAGCTGAGAACCCCTCCCTCTCCTGGTGTTTTTGCAGTTCAGGTTGTCTTCTAAATCTGTAACTAGTGTCTGACAAAACCTTCCCATGTGCCTGAAAAAGAAAAAATAAAGGAATCCTTTAGGAGCTATATTTTTGAGTGCCTTACATGTACAAAGTAATTTGACTTACATGTTGCTCTAGTACATGTAAGTCAAATTACTTTTTACATGTACTTGTTACATGTTAAGACTTTATAATTCTTCTCAATCCCTGATCATAATAGCAAAAATGAAACAAAAACTGATTATGTAAGGGTCATTCCATGTTAAATCAACCAAAATTTTTCGAAAATGACACCATCCGCTATGGGTTTTATGAAATTTGGTACATATATACAACTTTGGATGCTGATTACAAATATATCAATTATATTGAGATTAATTTGAGGGATTCGAAAGTTATGAGCTTTCAAAGTTCAGATGAGTTGCCCTGTCAGACGCCATCTTGAATGACACTTATACACACAGCCATAACTTTCTTAAAATTTGTGTTACAAATTTCAAATTTTTGTTGTTTTGATCAAAAAATAACATATTTTTACTTAAGCAAGGTCAGTATTGTAAACTTTAATGCAGTAACTGTAAAGTCTGTTTATTTCTCATTTTTTGGTTGATAGAGTGAGTAACTTCAGCAGCTTATTTCGGGAAGTGCTCCATTTTCAATTTCCACCAAATTTTATACACAAGTAGTTAAAAAGTATGTTATAACATCTGATTTAAAATTTTGATGGGTATTTTACAGGTAGAGTTTTTAAAAATAAAATTCTCAGCAAGTGTACACATCCTTATTATCAGTGCAATGTACTATTTTCTTAAAGATCATTTACCCATATTAATAGCATTTTTAAAAAAGTATATACAATTTTACTGGTAGTATAAAAGTGTTTTTTGATGCTTCTATAAATTTTATTCTAATAAGCTTTGAAGGAGAAATGAAGAAACTCACTAAATAGAAGCAGGTCCACTTTATATTTCCTCCTAAAGAAAAAATACCTTTTGCAGAAAAAGAATACACTTTTTAAAATAAACTACATTTTCTAATCTAAAAATGATAAGTGAGCGTTCTTTTCCTAGCAGGTGAATTTTGCATAAGATCAACCCACATTTTTCATGACAAATCAATTCAGCTTTCACTCATATTTAATAAAAATATTTTTCACTTAATAAACTGAATTGACAACCTTGATTCTTTATGTATTTAATTTATAATGAAACATTTAAAGATGTATATCGAAAGTGAAATCTGCAAATTATAGTATGAAGTTTAGACATCAGGAGAAAAATGAAGATGTATTGAAAACGTAAAATCGTACATATCGTCTTAGGAATGGGAATCAGAAACATTATTAGTATTTGTATCAATATGTAGTAGTAAATGATAAGCCTTATATGTGTATGTACTATAAGCGTTAGCTGATACCTAATTATTTTAAAAAGATATTTACTTTTATGATAACTTCATTTATTCTTGATATATTATAGATTTGGTAAAATCATACAAGACAGTGCGCACCCCATGTAAACACGGCGACAGTCGGAGCTTGGTGGTTGCCGAGCCCCACTGACTGTCGCCAACCATTTTGCACGATCAGCAAAGTATTTTAACACATTAAAATTGCACATATATTCCAGTTACCAAAACATTAAAACAAAATACAACGTCCATATTTAACCAAAAGAACGTCTGCAAATTCAGTAATAGGCAATTTAAAATGAGCAAACAGTGGTCCGTTTTTAACTAAAAAAAAATACAGTGGATTAAGCAATTTAGTTGTACAGTTATGTAAACTAGGCAACCAGTGGACCGTTTTTAACTAAAAAAATCTCAGTGGATTCAGCAACCTAGTTGTACAGTTATGTAAACTAGGCAACCAGTGGACCGTTTTTAACTAAAAAAACCTCAGTGGATTGAGCAACCTAGTTGTACAGCTAATGTAAACTGGGTAAACACCGGCCCGTTTTCAACTCAAACATCGGTGGATTAAACAACCTAGTTGTACATCTCTTATAAAGTCAGTATGATTAGAATAGCACTTACGAAAACATAAACACATCAAATATCAATTTAAAAGCCTTAAACATTGCAAAGATTCGTTAAAAATGAGCACTTACCTTTATTTTCTTTTAAATAACCGCTCAGAAATGTCCCCAACACCCACCGGCTTATAACGTAACACCAGCATGCTTTCTTTTTTTACTTTTATATCGGCACTGCATTTCTAACAAACACACACACGCCGGCCGATAATGTAAAACCAACATGCTTTCTTTTATTTAGCTTTGTATTCACATCCTATTTCTAACAAACACACACACACTTTCTTTTCATACAATAACATAACACATTTCTTTCCCTTCCATCCATAACATAAACAATTTCAAATTCCCGATGATGTACAGGTTTTTTTATGGTTGTCAGCCTAAACAGCCGTCGGCAGGGTACTTCACTCCCGCTGAGCATCGCCTACGATGGCGCCAGAACCAACGCCAAATCAAACATGTAAGCAAACATCAAAATGTAAACAGCACCGCATAAGGAATATAGTCCATAGATTTTTATTATGTTATTCTATCTGGATTTATGAAATCAGATTTTCATTTTTATGTGAACCGTGTCAGCATATTGCCAGTGTAAGGCAAGTGATGGCAATCATTTAATAACTAAAAAGTTTTTAGTAACTATAGTACTAGCTTCTGAGAGCAGGTGTGAGAACTCTTATGAGCAGCTGCAGTATTTTTCACTTCTTAGCTTTCATTTAAACTTTATGGTTAAATACTAAATTTTTGAATACTAAATTTTAGTGATTAAATACTAAAGTTAACTGCTAATTTTATAATTAATATTATATTTTCATTAAAAGCTCTATTTTTGTAGTTTAAGTGAAAATTTTTCAAACAAATGCTCATGAAAAATATTGCTACAAAGGTTGGAGTAAACAAAATCAGGAAATCCTTTCATGAAGAACGGAAGTAAAATTTGAAGGGGCTGAGATTATACTGTAGTCTTATATGACAGTAAATTCAGTGACCTCCCCAGAACATTTTGTCAGCCAGGCAGCATTTAGTAGTGTAGCTAGAGGAGGGGGGGGGGGCAAAGAGGAACATCTTTCCCCGAACGCAGCCACTAATGGTGCCATATCTTATAAATAAAAATGAAATTCTGTTTGTTTGTTTTTTTGTGGATTTGATTTGTATACAAATCCACAAAAATGGACCTATCAGCCTGAAATTTTGCACAGATACGTAAAATAATATAGAATAAATCATAGTCCACTTTAAAACTTTGGAAGTCCACCCGTTCCCGGAATTTAAGAGATTTTTTATGTTCTCCACGCAAAAAGCTTTTCGTAATTGTAACCCCTGTAGTGAAAAAAGTGTGAAATAAGCATCGTGGTTACCATGCGTGGCGATTTTGCCAAATAAAATGTTTTAAATTCTCAAAGTAAAAATAAGAGAACAATAATGATTTTTTTTGTTAGTTTATATTTGTAAGATTATTATTTTTTTATTATAATATCGTGTGCATGGGAAATCAGAGCAGGAATGAAATGTTCTATACGCAAAACAATAAGAATTAAAGATTTCCGAGGTTAATATGTAAAATTTTTTAGTTTGGCGAAAAAATAAAATGGCTCAAATGCCGATTTTGAGAAAGTGAGTTCTAGCGGTTTACACAGTTTTCGGCTTGGCGCAATTTATTGAGAGCTTAAGGAAATAGATTCTTGTAAACAAGTGCAAAGATTTTATTAGAATACAGCGTTAAATTTCAACGATCCGTGAAGAAATAATGCAGTTATTAAGGGATTTCAAGCAATCTATCTTCAGAATTCTCGCCAATTGAGTACATTGATTTAAGTTGGGGGAATTCTGCCAAATTTCAGAAAATTGAAATCTTCTCATTTAGTACATCAGAGTAACGATGAATAAAACACGTTATAGTTGATAATTTTGAAAAATTTGGCTGTATTAAGGGATTCCACTTTTAGAATAAATGCGTGCTTTACTTTTTGGCGGTCGAACCATTTCCGATATTGATTGCTGCTAAGTCAATGCTTCGAATGATTCCCTGAAAAAACTCTTGCAAAATGGCGTATGTTGGCACTTTGGCGAGGCTTAGATTTGAAACTGGATTTTATTTGAGACTGGTATATATAACAACACTGGTTATAGATAAAAGTGAATGTTGGTATGTGTTTATGAGGTTGAAAAACTCCAGCAACGTTGAGCACCGTTGCACGATGAAATTTGGTTCACCTAAGTCTTTTATGATGGAGAAGGTTTTTATGCTATCCGTTTTCCTTAACTTGCCACTTGGTGCCGCAGCACAACGTTGAATTCTATTCCGTTTAGCCGTTTGCTATGCGAATATCGTCCAACCGTTTTCGATGAAATTTGGTACATGCGAATATTAGATCACGGAGAATATTTTTCACTATCCATTTTGCTGTAACTTGCCGCTAAATGGTGCTGCAAAGCATCAACTTCTATACCGTTCGACCGTTCGGCATAAAATTTTTTATACTTACACATTTGAGCACGAAGAATATATTCTAACTGCGTTCCTTTTGATGTTACTCACCACTAGATGACACTGCAATTCATTATTATTTTAACTCGCCACTAGATGACGCTGCAGCAGGCCAAATTCTTGACCATTCAAACGGTCGCTATGAAAATCAGTATACATAGCTATTTGAACAATGGGAATATTTTGGCGTTATCCATTTTGCTATAACTCGCCACTTGACAGCGCTGTAGCAAATCATTACTTTAATTAACCACTAGATGGCCCTGCAGTGTATCACTTCTTGACTGTGCAAATGATCGCTATGAAAATAGGTATACATAGATATTTGAACACGGGGAAGAGTTTGGCGCTATCCATTTTCTTATAACTTGCCACTAGATGTCGGAACTTCAGGACTGTCCAGCCGATCGTCATGAAAATTCGTATACATTGATAACTGAATGCGAAGAGTATTTTCGACATATCCGTTTTGATAAAACTCGCCACTAGATTGTACTACGCCGCATAGCCTTCTGCACCGTACAAACGATTGCCTTGAAATTCGGTATGCATGATTATTGGACACAATATAACGCGATATCCATTTTGCTATATCTATTTATTACAATGAATAGTAATCACCACAAATCGTAATATCAAAAATTCCATTCATTCCCCTGGGAAGAACGGGTACTTCAGCTAGTTGTATATAAAACCTTCTCCATTGCATTTTGGCAGATAAGAGAGGATGCAAAATTTTCAGTTGTCTCTGGGTGCTGAAATCCCTAGCTAAGCCTCTGGTAATGTGTAATCCTATCGAATTAACACATGAAATGATATTCTAATTTTTCTGCTGGCCGGTCAGTGAAACTTGTTGGGCTAGGTGCCTTACCAGAAAGGCCTGGGGAGAACCCTGAAATATCCTCACAGATTTTTACTTCATGTAAGAAGAAATTACATTTAATTTAATGTATGCAACTATCTAAGCATTTTAAGAAAGCTACAACTATTCCAGGCACTCATAACTTACATTGTTTTGTACTGTATTTGGAATTACAATAACTAGGAAAAGAATATGTTTAGATGGACAAGTTTGTATTTTAAAAGAGAGAAAGTTTGTGTTGTGGGATTAAGGCCAATTATTTGCACAAGGGATCTAGGCCTATGGGTGGGGGGTGTCTTTCTAAGGGGACCTAACCTGTCTTTATGCTAAGTTTTGGAGAAAATCACAGAGAGTTTGATTTGTCACCACATAACAGCTAGTTGGGTACAACTGGTGTACTAATTATATTGGCTTATGTTTATGACAAACATTGATATTTGCAAATTAGTAAATAATGATGGTGACAATACAGTTAAATGTATACATCCTTGTAGACCATCTTCATCACTTTATTGACCTCAAAATGCTTTTCATGCTTTTATATAAAGTTGATGTGAACACTGCCACAGGAAGTACCCATCAACTGAGTAAAGAATCATTCACTGGTTAAATCAGTGTGGCAGTAAGTAAATTAGAGTTTTTCTATTTTTAAATGATATCCAGCTAATATTTATCTATCTTATCATTTAAAAGTATATATAGTTATAGAAATACCATGACAAATAATCTTTCTGTTCCCTGAGACAGGGTATATTTTATTTTGTTTTTCACTATACTTCATGTTTTCTCTTCTAATGTTTACATTTCATACTATTTTTTGCAGCTTTCACTTTCAATATTTATTTTTAAATGTTTAATTACAAATACAAATATTATAGACTGTCAATTCAATTTTATTAAGTGAAATATATTTTTATTAAATGTACATGAAAGCTGAATTGATTTCTCATTAAAAAGGCTGGTTGTTCTTATGTGAAATTAACCTGTTAGGGGAAAAAATGCTTATTTATCATTTTTAAATTAGAAAATGTGGTTTATTTGAAAAAAATGTATTCTTTTTGGCAGAAAGTATGTTTTTCTTACCTGTTTCGATTTAGTGAGTTTCTTCATTTCTCCTTCAAAACTTGTTGGAATAAAATTTACAGAAACACCAAAAAACACTTTAATATTATCAGTATAATTGTATATACTTTTTAAAAATGTAATTATATGGATAAATGATCTTTAAGAAAATAGTACAATGCACTGTATAAGGATGAGTGTACTTGTTCAGAATTTTATTTTTAAAAACTTTATCTGTAAAATACCTATCAAAATTTTTTAATCAGATGTTTAACATACTTTTAATTACTTGTGTGTAAAATTTGTTGGAAATTAAAAATGGAGCACTTCACGAAATTAGCTGTTGGAGTTGCTCACTCTATCAACCAAAAAATTAGAAATAAACAGACTTTACAGTTACCATAGTTAAATTGTACAATATTGACGTTGCTTAAGTAAAAATATGTTATTTTCTGATTAAAACAACACAAATTTGAATTTTGTAGGACGAAGTTTAAGAAAGTTATGTGTGTATAACTGCCATTCAAGATGGTGTCGGCTTCTCTTCTGAACTTTGAAAGCTCATAACTTTTAAATCCCTTAATTAATCTCAACATAATTGATATATTTGTAACAAGCTTCAAAAGATGTACCAAATTTCATTAAAATCTGTGACAGATGGTGTCATGGCCTAGTTGATCTGACATGGAATGATGCGTTACAAGTCAAATTTTGTTGATCTGCCAGAAACTTTCAAGCATAATATAAAGTGTAAAATTCTTATTTACAGGTGATTAAAAAGCTTTAAAACATTTAACTCATAATTCACTTAAGAAAAATGGTACTGATATATAAGACTGTTGATCATCTTTTAAAAACAAATTTTTCAGCAAACTGTGATTTTATGGCAATATAGTTTTGAAAGGTTTGGCACTAAAAGACTTGGGATTATGGTCATCATTTAATTGTTAATAG
The DNA here is from genome assembly GCA_038373885.1 of Cheiracanthium punctorium. Taxonomy (NCBI): domain Eukaryota; kingdom Metazoa; phylum Arthropoda; class Arachnida; order Araneae; family Cheiracanthiidae; genus Cheiracanthium; species Cheiracanthium punctorium. Next base: position 17,322 of record JAWZYV010012920.1, read on the forward strand.
TGCACACACTAAATTTATACACTTTAAAACTGAAAATTTAAATTTGAATCTTGAAGTAATATAAATTAAGATTTTTCTGGAATGAGCACAGAAATGATTATCCTATGTATTTCATAGCATCTGGCTCAATTGTCCAGATAATACTTAAGGTCATGATGACAGTTAGCAGGGGTCAATCCAGGAATTTTTTCCGATTTTTTCTCATTTTTGTGAATTTCAATATGTATTTTTATGAATTTTCTTACCAATTTATAATAAATGTAGCTTTTTTTTGTTAAAATAATTGATAAAACAGATTCAAATATATGGAGAAATGACAATTAAGGGCTGTTTTAATCGATTGTATTTTTGTAAAGGAGCTGTTTTAATCTATGGTAATTTTGTGACTGCGCCATTATACTCAATATATAATTTTGTGAGGAGGCTGCAAAATGGGCTTAATTTTCATCTGCATCGACCCCTGGCTTGTGCAAAATTATAATTTGCCCCAAAAATTTAGAAAATGGTTGAAGAATTTATAAGTACCAAAAACTTTTTCAATGTGTGTGTTTACTTTATTTATTTAGTAATGTTTTTGTAACTAGATGAACATGCCCTCTTTTAAAGGGTTTTCCAATAGGGATGATACAATTTTAAATTATTAGAATGGGAACACTGTATTCATTTTTGACATTTTTTGTTTAGTATGCTGTGCCATTTAATCATGGAAAGATACACGCTTGAACAAAGTTTTGAAATTATTAAATTGTTTTATCAAAATCAGTGTTCATATGTGAATACTGAGAGAAATTGGAGAAGAATTCATGGACAACATTATTCAGTTTTAGTGATTTAACACCTTGTGATTTCTTTCTTTGGGGATATGTTAAGTCACAAGTTTATGCTGATAGTCCAATAACAACTGAGCAATTAAAAACCAGCACTGAATGTGTTATTCATTCATGAAATAACACCAAATTTATGTGAAAGAGCAATGTAAAATTGGCTGGACAGAATGTGGTATGTACAGAGAAGTCGTGGTGCTCACATGAATGAAATTACATAGCTGCCAAGTGTTCCGTTTTATACGGATTTGTTCCGTTTTTTTTAACTTCGTTCCGTAAATACGTATTTAAGCCAAAATGTTCCGTTTTTCAGCTTCTGTATAAGGATTTTTAAAAATTAACAGAAAAAAGGGAAAATCGTGTACATTTTCAGCTTTTGGCAAAGCATTTATGCTTAGTTGTCAAAATATATCAAATAAGTCAATAAATTTAATTGAATGATATTTATCTTATTCTTTCAAGAATTTATCACATTAATCATTTAAGTCTATTGTAGAAAACAAGCAAAGTTAAGTACATTTTATTTTTATAAATTAATGATTATATATATGCACATCATCTCTATACACATGATAATTTAATTTTGTTAATGTAAGATTTTTAATTGTATATTTAATGGTACATTTCATGACCACTCACTGTGTTCCTTATTTCTGATTTTATGACCAAGTGCTATGTTCCTTATTTTTTTCTTGGAAGGTTGGCAGTTATGATATTATTTTCATACTTAATGACATAATGCAAGCTTTCAAAAAAAAAAAAAAAAAAAAAAAAATGTGTCTCACTGAATAATTTGTGTTTATTTTATTTTGAAATTTTGTCACTTTTAATGGAAAACCCTTTATTTGTATAATTTTACACGTATACTGTATTTTTAGATTTTACTGTTCCTGATGGCATCCATTGCTGCAGTTAACAATCTAGGAGCTTCTGCTCATAATCCTCGAGGAAATCTTTGGTTTAATGGTATACATGTTTTTATGCTTTTCTTTCCTTAAATTAATGGTTTTAAAAACATTGAAATCTTTCAATCAAAACAGATATATATTTTTCAATTGATGCAATGATATTTTAATTTTTTTACTCTTGTTTTATATTAGAAAAGTGATAAGTCTTAAACAATTTACACATATTCTGAATTTTTCCAAAATAAATTGCTTTGCTTTTTAGCTGTCAAAATTTTGAAATTTTCAAATGTTGGCACTGTTAATTATCCTGTTCTGCAAATTTCTAGCAAAGAAATTTTAGTGTAGGGAGGGCTACTACAGCTGGTGATATAAAAAAGTCAAAGAACATGTACAGGACAGCAATAAAAGATTTAAAATACATTAGGAGAAGGGTAAAAAAATCATATACTCTATCATTGTCAGTTGTTACTTGCTGACAATAAACATAAGAAAAAGTTGTTAAACCGAGCAATTAATAGTATGAAAAAAAGTTAGAGGCCAACAGAGATACTGCTTTCCATGACTAAATAGCATCATTGAAATTAAAAGAGCAAAAACATTCGAGTTTTTTTCAGCAATTTCAGCCTTCCTCTGATATGCAGTGCAACATAATGCTTTTGTAATTATTTAGACCTCAATTTAAATAATAAATATATGTCAAATTTTATTAAAATTACAGAATGTGGAAATACATGTATTTTAAAGAGTATTTTTGATTTTTAACGTATAAAACACACTTATAGACCCGTTAAAAATATCTGTGGAGGCCAAAATGTTAGTGTAAAAATCAGAAGGTACCCATGCTGGTCTTTTGGCAGGAATATTACATTTAAGGCAATTTTTAAATGAAAAGAGGGGAAAATAAAAGATTAAAAAAAAAAAAAATTGAAATAAATAAAAATCACAGAATTGCTGCAACTAACCCAGACTTTACATGACACAATCAAGTCAAATTAAAAGAAAAAAATAAATTTAAGTGTATCTTACCGAGCAGACCAGAGCTGGACTTCATACCGGAATGAGTGTTGGTGGCAAAATCTCCCAACAAAGTTAAATTCTTCCAGTCTACATGTCTGGCCATTTGAATTTCATTGGATCAGAGTTGACAGCATGGGTGGCATCTACAAGAAAACTGGTACTTTTTTAATTACTTGGCAGACCACATTGTTACTTTGGATCGAGACATCTCCTTGGGAATGCAGGGCTCAGTTGACACATTCTCTGATAAGGCCGGCAATAGATGTTATGACAAAAAAATAAGAATAAAACACTTTCCAGAGTAAAAAAGAAAAGTGTGAAAAATATTAGGCCATTACAGCTCTAACCCCAAAAAGCATTACTTTCCACATTCCTTCTCAAATTCATCATCTTAAATTCTGCACTCGGGAGATAATGGGGAAAAAAAAAAAAAAAAAGCAAAATTGTTCTTTGTTTATGTCTCTCACTTTGAGTCTCTGGCCTCCAAATTACCAGAAAAACCCCTAAACACTCAAGCCAAGGATGTTCGCCAACCCTATCCACCAATCAGAGCCAGCCATATTGTGAGCAATGACATCATAAGGCAAAATAAGAATGTAAGTCAAATTTTGTAAGAAAGAAGTAGAAGCGGCTAGAAAAATGGCGAATGTTCTGGAACAACAGGCATCATAGTGCATAGAAAAAATTAAAAAATGTAAAAAAAAAAAAAAAAAAAAAAAAAGAATGGTTCAGTAACTCTAAAACTTTTGAAAATCAGGTGAGAGGAGTAGAATAATAGGATATATAATTGGTTAAAATTTGATGTAACTTAGTTGGAAATAGGTGAAAATACAGGTAACTAAAATTTAAACTTAAACAATAGAAAGCGATTGATACAACTCAAACAAGGTTAAGCATTTGAAAAAAATTAGAGAAAGATGTCAATGGGGTAGACAAGAAAATGACTAGTTAAACAGACATAACTTTACATTTACAGAGATAATAAAAAGCAAAAATTAATTAAGAAAATAATTAAAACTTGAGAATTAATTAGAAAATATACAATACAACTAATCATAATTTATCAAAAGCTGAGGAAATTAATAAAAACACAAAAAAAACAATAATTACATAACAATACTGTAATATTTTGCAGATGATACAACATTTGGACATAAGTTATTAATGAAAATGGGCTGGCAAAAAGGCAAAGGTCTTGGAAAGAATGAAGATGGCATCAAAGAAAATTTGAAAGTTAAGCTTAGAAGCACAAATTCAGGTAATACATTTTCGAAAATTGTATTTGTAAGATATTATATTCAGTTCTTAAATTAAACTGTATTCTGAAGTTAGAAAAATTTTGAAAAATAGCATTTGTGCATTATTTCCTTTCTTTTATTAATGCACTCTTGTGGGAGCAGTTTTGTGAAATTATTTTTATAACAATTAAATGTAAAGTAACTTATATTTTTCTTCTGAAATAAATGTAGTAATTGCTTTAAATTTATTTCTCCAAGCTATTGTATTTTAATTTTCTTTGATTTATTCAACAAAGTCTTCCCATATAAATTTAGTAATCAAAACAAAATTTTCACTTTTTTCAATATTTTTTTTCAGATTTTGAAGTACATTCATCAGTGAAATGATTTTTATTTCATTTGCACTGCTATTACTATTTCCAGTATCTTACCAAATGTTATAAAAATAACTGAACTATTCAAGTATTTTGAATCATGTTGGCTATTTTGATAAAACTTGGTAAGATTCTGACAACTTATGCTTATTGGAAATTCTGTATTTTGTTAAATATGGTATATTTCAGGTAAAATTGTGGATAAATTTTGAATTCTGTTTCAGCATGTTTGCAAGTTTGTGCATTTTAAAAATTGTGTGTCTGTAAATATAATTTTCTATAGATACAAAAGGAAATATTTTTAAAAATACATTTTAATAAGCTTTTTAGGAAGAATCTCATTGATTTTCATTTGATTCCTGCTGTTAAATATAACAATTTTTGGTCAAAAAACTGGTCCACTGATTACAATGTTTAAACTTGACATTGAAAGTTTATGAACCAATCCAGTATGAATGATACCAAAGCAAACAGATATCCTTGGAGAACAGCCTATTCAACTTTTAAAATCGGAGTATCTCTGTTCTCCCAATTTTTGTCTATAGCATTTGATCGATCTATTTGGAATTTTTGCTCAGATATGCAGAAAAATACAAAATTTAAAATTATAAATATTTAATTGTGCTTTAAATTTGTATATATTAGTGTGTTAAAACAATCCCCATTCCTGTATAAAGAAAGGAAACTTCTGCTTGTAAATAATATATATATATATGAAAAGAAAAAAACATTTATATAAGTTGATGGCTAAAATATCCTCAATCCATTATGAATGTAACAGCTTGTACTGGAAAGGTACAAGCTGTTAATGTTTCCAGTAACTATTCAGTTGCTATGTTGATGGCCCTGAGCATATACCCTCCAATGCCCTGCAGTTTCTTGCAAAGAGTAACTTTCCAAACCGTAAGATAAGTGACAAGTCTTCCAAGTCATACGGAAGTACATAACTCTAGAGCTATGAGAGTGATTGCATATGCACTTTTTTCACTATTCAAAATTAAGTAAAAACTTAGTACATGTAACTAGAGCAAAAATTGCTTTTCTTATTAACAAGGTAAAAAATTCAGTGCCCGTGCAAAGACTACAAACATCAGCTTCATTAAAGTAAATAAAAAGCTTTGTAAAAAACACACATAAGAAGTTATAGGTGTGTTCTTATGTGTGTTTTTTACAAAGTTTTTTATTTACTTTATCGTTTAACACCAGTAATTTGAGTGTTTTTTACCATCAGCTTCATTATTATTACCACTTTAATAGGTGCTATTCTTGGTTCTGGTATAATTGGGAGGTTTTTATCCATTTCACCCTAGAAATCTACTGAGGATGAGAGGCTTGTCAAAAACCGGTAGGCATGTTCCACATGATGTCACTGTTTACAAGTTCCGTCTTCTTTCTACATGTAGGCCAGTAAAATAATTAATGGTAGTAATTTATTATGAAGAATAGCAAATATTATATATCAGTGCTATGTTACCTTCACTTTAATATATCTTTCTTTAGTATTCTTACCTGTATAAAAAGTTGTACATCAGTGTGTTAACTTGTATACCTCCTAATATTTTCTTCATTGTGTATGGATATTGCAATGTATTTTGGACACTATCAAATATAATGTGTTGAGTGTGTTATCCTTTTATTATGGAGTAGTAGTATGTTAAGTCGTCATATAGATCCAGTAAATAGAGACTTGAGACTATAAGCTTTCATCAATAGCATTCTTCAGGGATGAGATTTATTGTATATAAGTAGGATAGATTTAATATCAGTAGCATTTGCAATATTTATTGAACTTGAAATTATTAAGTATTGCTCAAATGTTGTTCGCGCATTCTCTCAGACTTTTTCCTTTTTTGTCGAACTCATCCCTGGTTCTTAGAAGTCCAAAACTATACTTAAAGGATTAATTCTAAGCAATAATATAAATAAGAAGATCTTCGCTAACTAAATAGAAGTAAAAGTACAACCTAAGAAATTTTACAGTGATAAATAAGGACATTCTCCAATAATTTAAATAGTGTTCTGTAAATCTATTTAAAAAATTATCCAATATCACCAAATGATTTTTAAATAATGTTCTTTGCATAAATGTTTTAAAATTTTGCAGGTCTTGGATTCAAAGATGATGCATATACTAATGTAATGAAAAATGAATATGAATCAATTTTAAAAAATTTAAAACCTCAGTACTCTTCCCAAGTAACTCCGAATCTCGCTAATGAGACTGAAAAGCCACCAAAGTCAAAGGTTGTGAGAAATAGATTGCGGTAAGTTGATAGTAATTAACTACTTTTGGTTGATATTAGTTTGATGTAGATCACATATTTAACATTCTGTATAATTTGTTTTCATTAAAAAAATTTTAGATCTTTAAAATCAGGCATTTAACATTTATTTTGGCTCTTTGGCATTTAACATTTTTTTTTGGCTCTTTGGCTATTTGGAAACTTTCTTGTCCCTAGCACTAAAGTTCACCTTAATTGACTTAGTGTGGAAATTTTCAGCTCGATTGATTAATACGTTCAGTTGCTGCAGTGAGCCTAAAGTTTGAAAAAAAGTAAATTTCATTGACACACTGTAGAGATATTTCATTCCTTTAGTATTAATATGTTGTACTTATATCAAGTCTCAATAGTGCAAGAAATGTGTATGTTTCCATTTTCAGTTTATGTTGTTTGCAGCTCTTCACCTAGTTTTTTTTATTTATTTATTTATTTTAACGAAAGCATAGTCAGATAAAAAAAAAGTATCTGCGCACACAATCCCAAAGTATCTGCAAAATTAAATTGCGTAGTTAAAAAACGGTAAAATTTGCAATAGTTTTCGTTGTAAATGTAAACTATAAATTTGCCCGTCGCAACAAGATCAAACGAATTGAATTGTATTATTGTAATCTCAACAAGAAGATTTAAAAATGACGATCTACAAAAACACACTGGAGATAAGCTCGACGAGCTAGGTGCTCCCGTAATTCACTCTATCAGTCAGTCAGTCACCACATGTTACTGCCGACAAGCTTCGAAAACAAGACGCATGCGCCGCAGGAACAGTGCGAGCAGACCATGGAGACAACTGGAGAGAGCATCTTTTCGTAATGCACCGGAGTGAGGACGAAATGTGTTCCTTCGCGCTGCATCACAAATAGGTCGAACGCGTAATAGGAACGCACACCACACGTGACCGAAACACAATGCTGCACACTGAGCGCGGGCGATTATCTGCAAAGCTTCTCAGATTTTCTACGGAGAAGACGTAGTCAGCCCCAACGCAGAACATGCCGAAATCGGCGACGTGCGTCGCAGAACAAAGAGCTCCGCTGCAGAACAATTACGGATGAGGACTGAAAAGGGAGAGAGAGGGGAGAAATCAATCACTTTAAACAGAAAGTCAAACTCAAAAGCCAGACAGCAATCTGGAGGGATACCATTTCATCTCCTGCATCCAGGCATAGAAAGAATATATTCCTTTGGGGGGGGGGGAGATGACACTGCGGCAATTAGTCAAAAGTGAATTATCACCCAAAAGGCGCCTGATCATCTCCTTCTGGGAGAGCGCCACCTCTTTGGACCCCACATGTGGAGAACGGACAGCACTTATCACTTGCAATATCATTCACATTCATTAATTAGTTAAAAACATTTACTCACTTAATTACATTTACATTTACTCACTTAATTACATTCACTTACATTTAATCACTTTATGGAGATTTTAGGCTTTTAAATGTTTTTAACTAATTACTAAGGTATTTCCGTGTCTAAATTTTAACTAAACATTCACATTCATTTTCTAGCTACATTTTCCCCCCCGGTAAATATGTCTGCTCGAGACAAAGTCTCTTGCTTTGAGCGTAATACTCCTATAATTTTTAAAAATTATAGGAGCATATAAAACTGAGAATTGTTATGTGCAACCCCTTAAAAAAAATTGGATTAAAACGGCTCCTTTACAAAAATACAATCGATTAAACTGGCCACTTCAAAATTACAAGTAGTAAAATTAGACCTTCATACATGCAACCCGTTAAAATGCATTTTTGCAAATAATTTACCCTCTTCTGAATATGATGTTTATTAAATAGCTTTTTTATTTCATCTTTCGTGAGCTATGAGCTGACCTTAAAGGTGCCTCTCCGATGTTTGTTTTCTGCTGACACAACAAGAAAACGCGATCAGGATTTTCAAACAAATACGCACGCATACTTAGAAAGGGAAAGGGAGATTAAGCAATTCCGCCTGTCGATCTTGATACTGCAATGTCAGAAGTTATGTTTAGTAACTACACGGTTACAAATTATTTAATAAATATTCATAATTTCAGATTTTACCGCCGTAGCAAAAGCAGTTAGTAACGATGCTCCAGATGTTTCGCGCTCTTGCAAGTTTATGCTGCGAACGATTGTTTTGTTAAACTGGTCTTCCTATTACAGTTTATTCATAATTATTATAGATAATACTATGCTTTAAGTAATTATGGATGCATTTAGAAATGCAAAACTACTATAAACGGGTCCGAAAATTTACGCGATTTCGAAACATCGGTCTGAAAATCTTGAGAATTGCAACATTTTGCGAATGCAACATTTGAATATTTTATGGTTTTTGTTGCAATTAAGAATATTTAGCTTTACTTATATAAAAATTAACACCAATAGTGTATGATTAATTTAAATTATTGGCCCGATTATATTTTCTAATTATCTCTTCTGAAAAATCGAAAAATTCAATATATTTTATTAAAAACTGTACAGAATTCTGCAAGTTCTTTTTCTCCATACTCATTTAACTCCCCAGAAAAAGATGGAAAGAAAGCTGTATATAAAATGTCAGCAGTGCAAACACATATCAACTTTCCAGGCCCATCTTCACCAAAGAAACGTCTCATTATATTTGCACTAGCACTTTTGCATACTTCATGACAAGGAGACACAGGGTCTGTTACACTGCTTGTGTACTTAAGTGCACCAGACTTCTGAGCATTTGGTTGTAGGAAGGGGGCGGGTAAGATTATAAAGGAAGAGAAAAGATTTTAAATATGAAATACCCAGATGTCTTAAGGAACAAAAGTCTTTTTATTGAGAAAATTATTTTACTTTTATTTTCATACTCTATTTTGCAAAGTTCAAACAATTAAAATATTATAGTTAATGCATAAAAATATTAATAACTCTTCTGTTTAAAATAACCCTATAATGGTATAAATATCTATTCCAGTTATTCAATGTTTATTCCACTACAAATTCCAGTTCTTAATTAATTTTTTTTTAATGGACAACAATAGCTAAAAAATTTTTCAGGATTATCATGCAGCCATAATAAATATTCCGTTGATATTAACAATCAGCTGGTCATCTATTTAAGTGGTAATATTGAAATAGCCGAAAAGGAGATAAGAACATTTGCCTCCCCGTCTAGCTCACAAAGAAAACCACAAAGCATTCTGTAACTCCAAGCCACAAAGTAAGAAAGGGGAAAGAAATTATGTTTTGACAATAAATTTCTAACTTTTGAACAAATTAAGATGTCTTTCTAAAATTTAGACTCTGAATCAATTTTTGCATTTAAAAGTGATCCCCAAATTTTCAAACAAATCGGTCCATTAATAAAAAAAATATAGATGAATTAGTTTTTACACAGTTGATTTCCATCCCCCTTCTCATCAAGGTCCGCTACTACCCGGACTGGGCCTCCCGAGTGCTTCCGGGAGGGGGAAAGAGGGCGGGAGAGTTCTATTTAGAGATGGCCAATGATTCGATGAGTCGAATCAGTGATTCGAATCTTGGTACTGAGTGGCTCAGTCTTTACACTCACTCTCTACTGATTCGAATCTTAAGCCCTCAACTGTGGGGAAATACATTCCAAGTTCGAAGGGAAGGAAAACTTATTTTCCCTTTGCCGTTCCCAGAGATTTTCCCTTACTCTTTCAACTCTTTTCGACTCTTTACGACTCTTTTCGACTCTGAGTCGATAGATGATTTGAAACAGCAAATGAGTGGGTGTGGCTGAGTTGGTCACTGAGTTGGTGCAGCAACGAATCTTTACTGATTCAGTGTTTCGCTCTGTTTCAGTGATTGTATACGATCATTGAGATTTGTTAGTTTTTCGAATCTTCTATCGACTCAGAGTCGAAAGGAGTCGAAAAGAGTTGAAAGGATGTTTTATTTAATTGGAGGGTTTTTTTCGAATCTTCTATCGACTCAGAGTCGAAAGGAGTCAAAAAGAGTTGAAAGGATGTTTCATTTAATTGAAGTTTTTTTTCGAATCTTTGGTGTTTCATTTCTTGGTTGGTGGTCGGATTTAAAGTTTCATCTGTCTGTGGGTGTGGAGTGGGTCGAACATCGTTTGCTTTTGGCGGGGGGCATAGGCGTTACTTCCTAAGGGCAAGAGGGGTCAATCCCCCCCCCCCCCCCCCGAAAAAAAAATTAAGAAAATTCAAGTATCAGAGCTATTTATAATAATGATATTTTCTACAATCGGAAACATTTTGTCACCCCATCCAAATATTACATGCCAATTTACGCCAATGCTCGTGGAAGAGCGGGGGGTGTCTCAAAGTTGTTTAAACCTTTTTCATTCGGGGGTACTCCCTCCTTCCAACTTGTCGGGCTGGTTTAATATTTGTTTAAAATTTTTCTGAAACATCCCTTTTCTACTTTTAACTTCAATATATGTGTCCCCCTACCCCCACCCTCGAAAAAAAAAAAAAAAAAAAAAAAACGGAACGTTAAGTTTACATGGTGGCGGGTTTTCATGGGAAGGGAAATAGAATGAAATAAAGTTAGGATTGTGCTTGTCACTTTTAATGAAGGATACAGGGGCGGTATTAAGCGCTCTCACAAAAGGACTTTGTAGTAAGCAAAATAACATTTCGCTTTATTGCTGCAGTTTTCGTTTAAGATATTTTTTTTACCTTGTTTGTTGTTTAAGGGGAATTATTTTCTTTTCTTTCGTAATTCAGAAAAATACTAAATAGGGTCTAAAGCAGTGGCGTAGTTAGTGTTATTGACAGTGGCGTAGCCAGGATTTTATTTCGGGGTGGGCTGGGTATCAAATTTAAAGATAAAGTTCAATTGTAAGCTAAGTAAAGGGTGTGATGCTTTTGCTACTGCTTTCTCTCCGTTGATGACGATGCCGGATCGCGGAAAAAACAGCTCCATGGTTTATTAGTCTAATTACCATAATTAATTAACGTATATCCCGGAAACTATCCACCAGAGCGCGTTTTTATTGATTCTCGACCCCCCATAGGCTCAACACCCCATCGATACTTAAAATTTCGAATGCTTTGACACCAAACTTAACCTTTTAATCTTACAGGCCCAGGGGGTCATACGAAGCTCCCCTGTATTTTCATTTCGGGCAGTTTAAACACTAGTTTTACTCGAGCAAGGAGAGAGAGATGCTAACTGCCCGAGAACTCAGCGGAGAAGAAACCCGATGAATGGGTGAAGGGTGTTTAAATAGTACGGCTTTCGGCACAGAGAGAGGGAAAATTTCTTTAGTTGTTTTATTGATTCAAGATTCGAATCACTGATTCGAATCATCGAAGTAGTGAGTGAGTCGAGATTCGAATCAGTAAAATGAGTCGAACCGCCCATCTCTAGTTCTATTACCATAGCAGTTGTGCAAATTCCTCCTTTTCATTTGACAAGTATCATTAACACATTAGGTGTAAGCAAACAAGTAACAGTTAAACAAATAAAAGGGCTAAAGAAACTTTCTTAGAGATTAAAAAGAACTTCGCTGGCAAAAGAGGGTGTCTAGTTTTTCATCATCGGGGCGCTAACGAATTTTTTTTTTTTTTTTAAAGGGCGTCGGGGTGCGGCGCACCACTGACCTCGCCTAGAATGAGCTCAGCAGATTATAAATATCAAAATTAGCAATATAATACACAAATGATTTTGATAACAATAGAATTTAATGATATTTGATTCTTTATCCCATTAAATATTTAGCTGCTTCATCAAAATTGAACAACCCAGCACACAGGAAAAGTTCGCTACTGTTTTTTTGTTTGTTTGTTTGTTTGTTTGTTTGTTTGTTTTGAGGGGGATTCTGTGTGGTATTGCAAGAATCGTGCAATCCCTCAGTCTAGTGCGAAACCTGAGATAACAAACGATAGAATTCGTCTGGCCGGTAATCAGAAAGTCGTAAATCGCCAGTTTTTTAAGTTTAATCGCCACCTGGCGACTGGCGACCGGGAATTTTAAGCTTTAGTTCGAAATATTTTCTCTACATATATATATCTGTTCGGTTAATGTTTTATTTCCTTGTTACTTTGATAATTACACAAAGTTTCTCTAATTTCATTTAATATTTTAGATATAGGTTACGCTTACTAATATCCTAATATAATAGCCCTCTGTATATTAAGGTATATTTCCTGCAGAACATTTTTGGCTAGTTGAGAGAGCGTTGCAGAACATTGCAAAACATTCTGCTTTGGGGGTAGTCAGTAAAATATGTATAAGCAATGAGCATATCTATACGTACGTACACACCTACATATGTCGCGTTTGCGCTAAAGTTGCTTAGAAAATATTTTCTCTAGGTAATTGTTGCTCCATTATTTAAAAAAATGGAAAAACTATCCGCAAGACCTCGAAATTCTTCGCGAATGTATCCGCGCACGGCGTGCGCGCGTGCGTCTATATTATTTAGCTATTAACGAAAGTAGCCCAAAACTCAATATGAGGAAGTGGCTGCATTTCGAGTGTCGCCCGCCATCCTGCTTATGCATATTTTGATTTTGTATGCTCTAATCAAGTTTTTTCATTGACACTAAGGAGTAGTTTTGTACTCTGCCTTAGAATAAAACTTTAGAATATGCTTGTGAGATTTCAGTGTAGTCAGAATAAACGTATGGCACTCCTCTTTTCCACACATGGATGTTGCCACCCCCGTTACAAGTTTCACATATCCTTGGACTGTTTTTATGTGAGCTAGAAAACATCTGATATCTTCTTTCAGATATGGTGCTGATTTTGTGTTATCCTAAATTTGTTTCAGGCTTAAGTATTAAGTGACGGTTCAGTTAACTTGCATTTTAACCAATCAATCATGTCAGCATAGTTGCCACCATGGATATTAATATCCAGCATTATGAAATCCTAAAAGGCATTAGACAATGAAGAGGTTCTAGTTTTTAGAATTCTTCTCCAACCCAGTGCCCTCATGTCTGGGTTGTTATCAGAAATAACTGAGAGATTTACTGGGTGGGCAAACCATGCATTTCTCTGTAACACAGGATCAATTATTTTTCTACATCTGACATCCATGCAGCGGGAAGCAAATAAAAGTTTCCACAAATGTCGGCCTCTTTCAACACATGATGAATTTTTCCTGATGTTAAACCAAATAGGAGCATTCACATTCATAAAGTACAGAACGAATGCTTGAAGTGTTTCTGAAAGGTTACTTGTTGCAAAGAAGTGACATAAAGGCTAGAACCTCTTTATCATCTAATGTTATTCGAGAATTCATAGTACCGGATATTAACATCCATTCTGGCGACTACGTCGACGTGATCGATTGGCTCAAATGCAAGTTAACTACCGCCACTTACACGCAGGGTTTCGGACCCGCCCACAAACCCAAAAAAACCCGGGTGTTTTTTTTTTTTTTTAAAACCCAATAAAACTCACACAGAAGTGGGTTTTTTTGGGTTTTATTAAAAATTATCAAATTTTTTCCTTCCTTTCTTTCATTTAAATCATTTGTTATTTGACATTAAATACATATAATATTACCTACATAACTTAGTGCATTGTATTGGATAAATATAAATAGGCCAGTTTAATTTTATAATTATTTTTCCAACTTCAACATAAAGAATAATAACCTTTTTAAAAATAATACCTTGAGCCAATTCTATCTGCAATATTTGTTTTGAAATGAACAGGTGTAGAATGCAGGCAGGGATAACTTAGTAATTTATCTCTTTAATGAATAGGTTTTTAAATACGAATAAAATATGTAATTATCAGTATAGTGACCAAAAAAAAAAAAAAAAATCCCTTCCCAGATAAGAGAAAAATGGGACATGTCTCTCTCTTACAGCTTACAAGCATGCATCTCAAGAATGAATTCATGTTCAGGAAACCATCCTGTATTCTATTAGTTGCTGCATTACTTTAGTACTGAGAAATATAAATCTGATTCATTACACATTGTTTATGTGGGATTTAATATCAGACATATTAATTCTAGATTTTTTTAAGTAAAAAGCAATATATATTCAAAGCAAAAATTAATAACTATAAAGAAAATTATTAAATAAATAGTAGTTCTGCAGTAAGTTGGCCTGCAAAGTCTTTACTGACTTATATTCTAACTAGAAAATATAACTATGACTTAAAAAACATAAAGGTAAAAAAAAAAAAAAAAAAAAATTAATAGTAATAGAAAACAGCCAATCGAAAACAACATATTTTTCTATGTGAACAATAATATACTATTATCTATGGTCATAAACCAAATTAGGAGCCCTTTATAAACATCAGCAGAAAAGATAGTACTGCATTAAAGTTGAAGTTATTTTTACATTTTAAATTAATTAATTATTATTTTGTAATGAAAGTTTTCTTTTACACTAAAACTATTCTGTTTTGAAATAAAACCATAAAATTTAAATCCAAAAAGTGTTATACTATTAAAAAATCTTAATAAACCCCAAAAAAACCCACCCGGTTGGGTTTTTAAAAAAAGCTCGGTTTTTTAAAACCCTGCTTACACGACACTTAAGTCTGAAACAAATTCAGTATAGCATAAAATCAGCTTCTTATAAAAGATATCGCATGTTTTCCAGATTATACGCAAGCAGTCAAAAGATATGGGAAACTTGTAACACAGGCAGCAGCGTCAAAACTTAAATATCTTAGCATGAGTAAATTGTGCAGTACGCAAAAAATAAAACCAGTTTTTAAATTCAAAGTCAATTTTATTCAATAACTTTCCTCTAAAATCAACAATAAAATTTAACAAGAGGTTAGTAAAAGAACAATTTCAACTAACAAGGTTAAAGTTTAAAAACAGCAATTAAAAAAAAAAAAAAAGCCTATCCTAACACAAGACTGCTTTAACAGTAAAAAAATTAATCCTGGATCGGGATTACTGATAGGATAAACATAAAAGTCCTTATTTATTATTGTTATTTTTTCTTTAACATACAACAACATCTCCAACTGTTGGGCTAAATTGGTAACATTTTGAGGTGGTTGCAATCACCTTCCCATAATGTCCCAAATGTGCTCTATGGAAGAAAGATCAGTGACCTAGCTGGCCAAGGAAGTACAGGGAAAGCTTATTGAAGACAATTCATAGCAACACGTGGTGTATGCGGCTGGGCATTATCGTGTTGAAAAATAAGTCCAGGGTGTCACAAAAGGAATGGTAGCACAACTGGTTGTAGGATGTCATCAATGTGCCAGAAATGACTATCAAGGGGTTCCGGCTATCAAAAGAGATGGCACCCCAGACCATAACACCTTGTTGTGGGCCTGTGTGGCATGTGATAGTCAGGGCAGGATCCCCCACCTCTGGCCTGGACATCTTCAGACACGTCTGAGATAATCATCAGGACTCAGTTGGAAAAGGGACTCATCACTAAAACTACATGTACCCAGTTAGAGCAGTCAGATCAAGCCCAGCACCACACTAATCGAACTTGATGGTGTACAGCTGTGAGAGGCAACTGGCGTAGCGGTCGGCATGAGCTTAAATTCCGCCCTCTCAATTATCTGTGGAGGGTCATGTTGGATACATGTGTGCAGGTCACATGTCTGAAAATGAAATCGGAACCTCGGGACTTGACAGCCAGTCGCAGACGCTCTGACAAAATCTTACAGTTTCCCCTTTTGTTTCATCTGACGTTACTTTGAAATTTTTCAAGTATCCATTATTCCAATCATGTGTCGGATCTTGGTGTGTTTCAAATTTCCGTGAGATCTGTAAGATTTTATTTACTATCAATTATCATCCACAACTTTTTTTGTCTGCCCAAAACTATTACCCTCTTTAGCGGAGGGTAAAAAAAAAAAAAAAATTAATAGTAATAGAAAACAGCCAATCGAAAACAACATATTTTTCTATGTGAACAATAATATACTATTATCTATGGTCATAAACCAAATTAGGAGCCCTTTATAAACATCAGCAGAAAAAGATAGTACTGCATTAAAGTTGAAGTTATTTTTACATTTTAATTAATTAATTAATTATTATTTTGTAATGAAAGTTTTCTTTTACACTAAAACTATTCTGTTTTGAAATAAAACCATAAAATTTAAATCCAAAAAGTGTTATACTATTAAAAAATCTTAATAAACCCCAAAAAAACCCACCCGGGTTGGGTTTTTAAAAAAAGCTCGGGTTTTTTAAAACCCTGCTTACACGACACTTAAGTCTGAAACAAATTCAGTATAGCATAAAATCAGCTTCTTATAAAAGATATCGCATGTTTTCCAGATTATACGCAAGCAGTCAAAAGATATGGGAAACTTGTAACACAGGCAGCAGCGTCAAAACTTAAAATATCTTAGCATGAGTAAATTGTGCAGTACGCAAAAAATAAAACCAGTTTTTAAATTCAAAGTCAATTTTATTCAATAACTTTCCTCTAAAATCAACAATAAAATTTAACAAGAGGTTAGTAAAAGAACAATTTCAACTAACAAGGTTAAAGTTTAAAAACAGCAATTAAAAAAAAAAAAAAAAGCCTATCCTAACACAAGACTGCTTTAACAGTAAAAAAAATTAATCCTGGATCGGGATTACTGATAGGATAAACATAAAAAGTCCTTATTTATTATTGTTATTTTTTCTTTAACATACAACAACATCTCCAACTGTTGGGCTAAATTGGTAACATTTTGAGGTGGTTGCAATCACCTTCCCATAATGTCCCAAATGTGCTCTATGGAAGAAAGATCAGGTGACCTAGCTGGCCAAGGAAGTACAGGGAAAGCTTATTGAAGACAATTCATAGCAACACGTGGTGTATGCGGCTGGGCATTATCGTGTTGAAAAATAAGTCCAGGGTGTCACAAAAGGAATGGTAGCACAACTGGTTGTAGGATGTCATCAATGTGCCAGAAATGACTATCAAAGGGGTTCCGGCTATCAAAAGAGATGGCACCCCAGACCATAACACCTTGTTGTGGGCCTGTGTGGCATGTGATAGTCAGGGCAGGATCCCCCACCTCTGGCCTGGACATCTTCAGACACGTCTGAGATAATCATCAGGACTCAGTTGGAAAAGGGACTCATCACTAAAAACTACATGTACCCAGTTAGAGCAGTCAGATCAAGCCCAGCACCACACTAATCGAACTTGATGGTGTACAGCTGTGAGAGGCAACTGGCGTAGCGGTCGGCATGAGCTTAAATTCCGCCCTCTCAATTATCTGTGGAGGGTCATGTTGGATACATGTGTGCAGGTCACATGATGGATAGTTGATAGCGACGAATCCGGTGATGTGACAGCTGCTCTGACAATCACGCTATCCTCCCATTCTGTTGTGATCGTTGGTTGACCGCTACCATTTTGTTGCTGATATCTACCATTGTTGACCCACTCTTGTCAGCATCATCTATAGCCGCATTGCTTCGACGCAGATCTCGAGCAATTCATCAATTCGTCCAACCAGCCTCTTTCAGTCCAATCGTACAACCTCTTTCAAACTCCGACATCTGCAAGTAATGTGCACAAATCCTTCTGCGAGGCATTGTTACAGCTGATGTAAGATATCGCAGTCGAAATTCAACAGAAATTTCAACCATGAGTTACTTGTTGCAAACTTGTTGAGAATCGCTTCTTATATGCCCGTGCTGAATGCACAGTTCCAATGCACTAGCGTTTCCGCTAATCATTTATTGGATTTCATATTTTAATGATTTGCATGTTCGGCCCGAATGTCTTTGCATATGAAATTTCATTACAATCGGGAGACTCCTTCTAAGGGTGTCATTTTTTTTGTTATACAGTGTATTAAAGGAATGAAATGTCTCTATAGAGTGTCAGCGAAATTTACTTTTTTTTCAAAATTTAGGCTCATTGTGCCAACTGAACGTATTAATCAATTGAGCTGAAACTACACTTATTAAGGTGAAATTCAGTGCTAGGGACAAGAAATTTTAAAAATGATTATATTTTTTAGAAATTTTTCAAAAATTTGCTTTTTTTCATTATTTTTCAAAATTTAGGTCCAATGTGGCAACTGAAGACCTTAACCGATTGAGTTCAAATTTAGTACACTTTTTATTGAGTCAGTTTGTCCAATAAATAGTACGAAGGGTAAGTGAATTTCGAAAAAAGGGTTTTTTCAATACACCCTAATGTAGATATGCTCTTTCAGTCACTATGGCATGCCTCAATTCTAAAAAAAGTAGGAATTGTTATATTGAATGCTTAGCACTGAAATAAAGTGAATGCAAAGCAAATGCAACCTTTTTACTCTGTTTAAACTCTTGTAAAGATACATTTTATTAATTGTTATTCTCAAAAATAAAAATCTAACATTCTTCTGAATAATTTTTGGCAAATTAGACTTCCAAGTCTTAATTTTTCTCTCTCTCTTTTTTTCCTTTTCTTTCTTTTTTCTTTTCAAATGAGCCTTTAATTTTTACATGATAAATTATCAGTTAGAAAGTGATGTTATCTGTTCTCACGTACTTCTTTCTAATTGATGATTCTTATGTAATCCACATTCGAGAGTTTTGAAAAACAAAAATATTTATAGTCAGGGGTCGATGCAGATGAAAATTGGATCTGTTTTGCATCCCCTTCACAAAATTACAATAAATTAAAACGGCCCTTCATTGGCATTTTACCCTACATTTAAATCTGTTTTACCAATTATTTTATCAAAAACAGTGACTTTTATTAAAATGGTATAAAAATTCACAAAAATAAGTGTTGAAATTCACAAAATTAAGCATTGAAATTCACAAAAATAAGCAGTTTCACAAAAATGGGACCATGAAAAAAGTTTCTAGATTGACCCATGGGTATAATTACAAAAAATTTGAAAGAGTTTGGATGAATATACACGGGATTTTTTTAGATTTGACTTGTATGTCTTGGTAATTAAAGAAATATTCAGAGTTCAGACAAAAAGTTTCCAAACAGGGATTGAATGTCAAAAATCTGTATTTTTCTTAGAAAACAGTTTTAGGTTTATAATTAAGAATACTCAATGAAAGTAGCTCCCTCTCGAAGAAGTATTTTTAATATAAGTGGAATTTTGAAATTTTGGTTTTGCAACATGCACCCTACCCCTCCTTTTTTTTCTTTTCTTTTATTTAAACTATAAAGTTTCTATTAGAGTTTTTACTATATAAGTAATGACAGTTAAATCTGCTAAACATTTGAATTCGAAAGATTCTATATACGTTATATTGCTTCATTGCATTGAAAGATTTATTGTTATTAATTGCATACATTGCAGAAAAAGTTTGTAAAGCTCAGTAGGGAGTTTAAAATGTGTAAAACTAGAATTGACCATGCTGGTTGTGCAAGCAGCAAGCATTTATAATAAAGCAATACAATTTGTTACTGTATATTAGGAGATTATGTATTAACTGTGAAACATTATTTGTACAATTACATGAATTAGAATGAACTGTTGTCCCGCAGTGATCTGGGTGCTAAACTCCGTTCCCAAAAGAACACGGCAAGTGAAGCAGCATCCAGCTTGGCCAGTGCTTGGGAGGGTCATGTCCCTCTTGGCTCGTCCGCTGTGGAACCGTGTATGCTAATGGGAGCTGGTGCACGTAAAATCCGTCGTGGCTCCAATGTCCTCCAAGTTGTTAAACGATACCTCTGGGGGTGCCGATTTCAGGTGGTGGTTGGTCCCTTATCTGGAATCGGTTCAAAATTAGGGACTAACAAGTAGAAGTCGAACCCACTCGGGGACAGTGGCACCCCTCTTTCCATGGTCTATCCATGGACACGACAACAACAACAACAACAGAATAAACTGTTATTTTACAAGGTACAGAAATTTAATATTTAACTAATTTGCAACTATATGTAAAAGATATTTGCTTTATAAATTAATCATTGTATTCTCTCAAAACCAGAACACTTGCAAGATATTAAAAAAGTGTAAGAGTAATGTGTTTAAATTATTGTCGCATTTCTAAGTGCGACCCTCATGTGTATAATTTATATTATAATAGCCAAGGGTTTTAAGATGGACCACCTTAGGCTTCTTTTAAAATCATTTTATACATTTCAATTTCAGTTGCTTGCTAAAACTTGTATTGTTTTCTTTGTAGCTATCCCAAGTTATTTTTTGGAAAAGATGTCACCAAATATAGTGAAAAAGACATGAAAAGTATATTTATTTGTAGTCAGCAAATTAAAGAAACTCAGGTGAGTGCTGCACTTTATAATATTCAACTACAATTATTGTCATTCCAACACTTTTTTAATGCTTTTGTTTAATTATTTTAGTTCTTGCTGTCACTTATTGAGACATTGCTTGTTTGTGGTATAATTCCATTCTAGTACACTATTATGTGCAAACTGCCACCATAGAGATATTTCCATGAATAAAAATTTTCTAGCTGTTTTTTTCTTTTTTTTTTTTCTTTCTCTTTTTTTTTGTCCTGCCATACCAAAATGTCATTTCTTCAGACTTCAGTGACTGGACCCGGTTTCCTGTTTAAAAAATTCTAGCATTTGTAAATAAGTAAAGTAAACAAAAAACACATTCTAAACCAGCCGCTCAGCTGTAAATCTACAGCAGGTGTAAGTACAGGTACACATCTCGTACAAATCTTGTAGGTTAGAGAAGGGACATGTCTAAGAAATGAGTGATTGTACAGTTGGAAGAGCACATTGATGTGATCGACTTAAACCAAAAAGGAAATTCGGAAAGGAAGTTGGTAGTTACTTTTAGCTGTGGAAAAACCCAAAAAATAAATTTAAAAAGCAAATATATTTTATTACAGCAGATTCAGAATATCAGGGTAAATGCTCTTTTGTCAGATCTACAAAAATAGTCGAGAAGTAGTCGGAGAAAGAAAAAAGAATGAAATAATCCGAAATTTCTCAGTATATTATTTAAATTTAAAAAATATGTTTGTATAATTACTTATGCATTAATATGTAGTTTCATAAATAACTAACAAACAATATTTCTTAGCATTTTTTTCCTTGGCTATCAAATGTTAGTACTTCTCTGAGCGACCACCTGTCTTAGTGACTGATTTTTCGTGGAACGGAGGGTGGTCACTTCCGAGAAGTTTCACTGTAATAGAAGCACCCGTTTCGAAATGTGTCTTACCTCAACCATCCAGTATAGCTTTCCCATCTGTCGCAACTTCAGTCTGTCACAAAGTCTGTGTCTGGTGCCAAAAGAGAAAGTATCAGTCAAGTATTTGCCATATGGGTTGTATGAGAGAATCCTGTTCCCAGTAAAGCACCACTTGGAGCTTGCCTCACTGAAGCCTCCACGTCTGGAACTGCCAATCTTAGGGTATTTCGAGGGCAACTGTACCAAGGTTTATGACAGCCTCTGCAAAACTGGGTAAGGTGTCTTCTTCAAAGAAGAACTGTGAGTGAAAGTCAACCAATGGGAATAGAGGAGTGTCTAAGAGCATAGTCACCCAAAAACATAAGATTGCACTGCTGCAAATATCTTCCAAGATGCATACCCATCTCCAGTACCCTGTATCCACCAAAACTATTCAACAGGAGCTCTATGCTGCGAGCATTCGTGCTAGAGTAGCCATGCTGCCATAGAATACTATGATGCAACAACAGGGTGCCAAGACCACCAAAACTGAGCACAATAGCTATTAAAACTAGTAATCTAGCAGGGTTGCTACGCGACCGGGAGAACCTGGAAAACCGGGAAAACTCAGGGAATTTAGAAATCGCGAAAAAAACCGGGAAAACTCAGGGAAAATGAAGAATTTTCATGAAAACCGGGAAAATACAGGGAAAAATATATTTGCAGCGAAAAATTCATTTATATTTTTTAATTACTACAAATTTTAAATTTTTGTTTGGGAAAGATTATGCCTGTATTTCGTATTTCAGTAAAAAGTGAGATCGCGAACCATAACCTGCGCCTTGTTTATTGAAAAGCCGGAGTCACGCCCGTCGAAGCGATTGATTGGCGCCAGTGGTATGCCTATGCATCTAAGAGAGCTGGCTAGAGAAAGGGTATTCACCTTTTCCCCTCTCAGCTCCGCTCTGTCGTATAATCTCTCCAAAGAATATAAACGTTCCTTTAGAAAGGAACGGACGGAACGTTCCTTTAGAAAGGGCGATATTCCCTTTTGCGCTTCCTCCTGGTGGATTTTCCCCTTCTAGTTCTTCCCCATCTGCTTGTATGTGGGCACTGCTAGACACACGTCGCGTGTTTGTTTTTATGGTTTTTACTCACGTTCATGTTTTTACTCTTTCTCGCTGTTTAGTCTTGCTGTCACCTCGTGTGTACTCTTTTTACTTCCTTGTACGTAGTATAAGGAAGTAATGTGATCCCGAAAAATTTTGGGGGCCAAATTTCGACATAAAAACCGATTTTGACTACCTCTAAATTGAATTTTAAAAATTTTTTCGATGCATCTCATCGTAGGCTAGCATGCACGATCATATTAACGCGTCTGCAACTCATTTTGACCAGTGGCGAGTCTACTGTGGCCAGTTTTTCCATGCCGTCTGTACGTACGTACGTACGTGTGTACGTACGTACGTATGTACGTACGTACGTACGTACGTACGTATGTATGTAACTCGCATATCTCAAAAACTATTGGTCGTAGAATGTTGAGATTTGATATTTAGGATTGTTCTATGATCTAGTTGTGCACCTCCCTTTTTGGTGGCAATCGAATGGATAGTTTATGTACAGGACCGCCCAAAAGATTCGAAATACATTACGCTCTATGAGCCGAAATTCATTAAACTCGCCTAACTCAAAAGCTATTAGGCGTAGAATGTCGAAACTTCATATTTTGGATAGTTGTAACATCTAGTTGTGCACCTACCCTTTTGGTTCCATTCGACTGGATAGTTTATCTACAGGACTGCCCAAAACATTCGAAATACATTACACTCAATGGGCCGAAATTCATTAAACTCGCATATCTCAAAAACTGTTAGGCGTTGAATGTTGAAACTTTATATTTAGGATTGTTGTAACATCTAGTTGTGCACCTCCCCTTTCGGTTCCATTCGACTGAATAGTTTATCTACAGGACCGCCCAAAAGATTCGAAATACATTACGCTCTATGGGCCGAAATTCATCAAAGCGTTTTTTAGAGGTATTGGGCTATTTCAAACGACTCAGAAGTGATATATGCTGTAAAGAGTTAGAAAATGAATTTCTCTATTAAAAAAAGTGTCTTTATCATTTATAGTTCTGCTACAGGAACACTCAAAAGATTTCCAATACATTACGGTCAATAGCAATTTTAGGGGCATTCATCCATTTCAAGCACAATACCGTCCTACCACATAAGTTAGGTAATGGTCCGACCACGGTCACGTGCCTCCCTCAAGAACTATGCCAAAAGTCGCCAAGCTTGGCGACTTTTGGTGTACGTGTGTGCATATTTAACTCTCAAGTCTCAAAAACTATTATGAAATTTCATATATAAGAATGTTGTAACATCTAGTTGTGCATCTCGATTTTTGGTTCCAATCTACTGGAGAGTTTATTTACAGGACCACTGAAAAGAATTTCAGTACCTTAATGTCTATGGACATCTTCATTATAATACAACTGTAGACAGTCATTGTTTGGTACATGCCCAAAATCTCGCCGTCTGTCCTCGACCTTGGCGAGTTTTGGCGAAATATCGCCAAATTTGGCGATAGTCAGTCATTTCGTCCATGCCCAAAGTATCGCCATTTGTCATCGTTCTTGGCGAGTTTTGGCGAAATATCGCCAAATTTGGCGATAATCTGTCATTGTTTGGTTTATGCTTAAAATCTCGCCAAATGTCGTCGACATTGACGAGTTTCGCCGAAATATCGCCAAATTTGGCGCCAAAAATTATTTCCTATTTTGTATAACTCTAAAACTTTAACCCGTAGATTTTTTAACTTTGTATTTAGAACTATTGTAATATCTAACTGTTTTCAATATCTTTTTTGACAGCAATCGACTGAGAATTTATTTACATGGTGAGCCAAATGACTTTGAATACATTGAGGTGTATAGATGCATTCAATTCATTGAAGGTCTGTGCTCACTGACTACTTTGGCTATCCCCAAAATCTCGCTGACTATCTCAAGTTTGTCGGCTTTTGGTGAAATATCGCCAAATAAAGTGTCAGAAGGAAATCTTTCAAATTGAACTCAGCTTGGCGATATCGAAATATTTGGCTAGAAATTGCTAAACCTTACTATTATTGATATTTTATCTCTTTCAAACAATTAAATTTAGAGGAAGTGCGTCGAAAATATTTTTGATCTAATGGACGTGCAAGGAAGTCATGTGTTGGACACATCAGATTTTTTTTTTTTTTTTTTTCAAAATCTGCAAGGAGTTCATACCATGATGCCTTGCAGAGAAAGAAAGATGCTCAACAAAAGTTGCAAGATGAAGGAAGAAATAAATGAAAAGTTTCTGAGCAGATCAAAATATTACAAAAGAAAATACAGAAAATTATGGAGGAACAATCTGCTGGATTGTCTAACATCAACCAACAGATTTTGGAATTAAAAAATAATAATAAATCTTTAGATTTACTAGTGAAAGTGTTTATTTTATTAAAAATTTGCTTTTTTTCCCCAATGAGCAGGCACTAGTTCATCAATCATTTTGCCATTACTAAGGACCAAACTGCTGGTAATAAGTAATAATTTTAATTTACAGGGATAAAAATCTTCCGCGGAATTCCGCATTTTAATTATTTTTATTTAAAAAAAATATGTAGATGATATAATCACGGCAGAATTCCGAATCTCGTATCTGCCAACTCATGCTCAATCTTTTTGGTAAATGAGTATTTCTTTATAAACATTTCTAATGCAACTACAAAATACTTGAATGCTTATTTAAATTTATGTTTATAAATTTCTTGAATTTAAATGCTTCTGAAAGTTTGAATGTTAAGCTAAAAAATCATGACAGAGATTTAAATAAGACATTGATTTGCATAGATTGACTATGAGAAAAAGAACTGCTTTTCTTTTAAGTAAAGGTAAATGCAGTTTTTAATATTTATTTTTTAACACTTTTTGTCAATGCAACTAATTACACTGCAATATAATTTTTACACTATTTCTGATGGAAGTTTTGCAAAAAAAAGTAAATAATAATATTAAACCTTCCAAATCAGCCTTTTTATGTTATTTTATTTGTACATAAAGACATTGTCTGAAATCTATTCATGAAATTATTTACCTTGACCTTAGATTTATGGGGAATTTGCTTAAAATCCTCTTTTTAAATAATGATAGCCTGTTTTTCTATTGAACACTCTCTATCTAAAATTGATTATTAAATACTTATTTATGCATGAGTACTGGGATTATTTTAATCAAGATAAAAATAATTAATTTGGTTTGCGATTGATATTTTATGGAAAACAGTGTATGATGCTTGTCAAAATATTTTAACGGTTAAATTCAAGCTTACACACTTTTTCTCTTCAATCATTCTCATCCCTAAATTTAGCTTAACTAAATTAAGTTGATAATTTTAATTTAGTTAAGCTAATAATCAATGTGATATTATTAAAGATGCACAACTATTTAAAATATTAGGAGATGATACTATATTGCGTTATATGCCGTTATTGCGCTATGTCGTGTTTGTCCCCTTTTTGATCATGAAAAGGACAGGGAAAATACAGGGAATTTCATTTCAGGATTTGAGTAGCAACCCTGTCTAGTCTTATGAATCTCATTAACAATATTCCTTACCACCTGATGTATTTATATCTGGCAAACATTTGAAGAGGCATTTTATGTTTACTGTTTCTTACCATGAATCATGGATGGGGGGCTGTGAACTGGTGTTTTGAACAATATCTCCGTATAACTTGGGATTGCTCTTAGTCCTGAGGCAAAAGGTCCAAGGGAAGCATTATTGTAGTTTTCTCGATGACTGCTTATGCCCTATGCTTCAAATCCTTTTTCCTGTAGAATCTCTGCTGTTCCAATGCCCTGCACACAAGGTTTGCTGTATTCAAACATGGTTAAATGACCATAATGATGAAGGGGACCATCTCATGTGGTGTCCTCAGTTCCCTGATCTCAACATCATTAGATTTTTGTGGGTTCTTTTAGCGAACAAGGTCCATGCTCAATTTCCTCCTCCATGCACACTACCTGAGCTCGATACCAGTCTGGAGGAGAAATGGCTGTTTTTTTTTTATCCCCACTTGGCAGACAGAAGCATCTAGACCAAGTCCATAAACCTGTGAGTAAGCAAACCCTCCAAAACAACAGAGGGGTTAGAGTACATGTGGTTCTTATCACAACCGATACAGGAAAGTATATGGGCAGGAGTGGCTTGATTCATCTTACATTTCAGGCAAAGAGGATAAACTTTAAGACCAGACACATGTCTCTGTGCACGAATGTGCCCACTACGTAACCTGGCAAGTGCTGTTTGTTCACCTACAGCCTGCCCAAAATAGAGCAGCACCAAGGCGGGTACCATCGTACTACTCATTTACAGGGGCCTGTCTCAAGAGGAACTAATGTCTTGCTTGACCCGTGCTGCAATTTCTGAAAAAGTAAGGCAACCATTATGAGGAGAATCCCCATGACTCCTGTCACAAGCCAGCTCATAAGCAATCTCATTTCCATAAACATCCACATGTGACGGTATCCACTGAAAAGTGATTTTATGATTTTTACTCAAGTAATTTAAAATTCTGACTATACTCAGAGTCGTTTTGTCACCATGCCTCCACCATTCAGACAAATGCTGAATAGAGCTTCGACTATCGCTCAAAATCCAAGGCTCTAAATTATTGCATCACAGAGAATGTATATTGACATTCTCTGTGATGCAATAATTTAGAGCCTCCTCAATAGCTAAAAGTTCAGCCTGAAAGACAGAGCAATAATCAAGGTTTTTAATACAAATCCTAATGCCATTTCCTTTTTTGATAAAAATACCACTACCCGAGACAGCGCCCATCACCCCTGCTACCGTCAGTATGTATCTGCAAAGCATCACATACGATTTGATGAATAACCTCCAAGGCAAGTAGTCTAAGATACTCCGGATGTTGGGTGCCCTTGATAGTATATGAGCACAAACCAAGCTTAAAGAACACTCATTCATAAAAAGATGGAGCAACATCCAAACCACAAGTCAGTGAAACATATTCATCTTCATTAAACAGAAATCCCTCGCCTTCAGCATAGCTAAGTAGACTCTCTTTCTTAAGGCGTCGATTATTGTTCCAATTTAGCACATATCTTGAGGTTCTGTTCTGATCACCATCGCTAATAAGCTTAGCAAAGTATCTGGCCAAGAGATATCTATTTCGGAGTTGGAGAGGTTGTAAGTCAGCCTCTTACAAAACAATATCCCTCGGGCAACTATTATGAAGATCGGTGATGATTCTAGCAGCTTAAACTGAACTCTTACCAGTTTTTCACTGACAGAGGCAGCATGACAGACCTGAAAACCATATTCAAGGATGGATCGAACAAGCAAATAATTTTTAGGTCGAATAACTTTTAGAAATGGCTGTGAATTTACTTTGTGAATGACTTTTATTTGTCAAGCACTATTTCCCTTGCTATAATTCAACCCAACTCTCAGATAATTAAAATTTTGTATTCTTTCACAGGTGTTCATATTATTTTGCCCTATATTTGTAGGTTTTACTGCAGACAGAAAAACTTTGAGAGTTATTGTATTTTATAGTGATGAAATTTTATTCAAAATTATTCTTTTTGTATTTGTATTAATGTTACATGACAAATATAGTCAAAAGTGATCTGACTGTACATTTTAGTTTATTCTCAAATGTTTGGCATGGTATATATAACCTACTGGCAGACCCGGCCACGCGTTGCTGTGGCTGAGTGATTTAAGCAGGATTTGAAAGACAAAATTTAACACAAATTAACATAACACTTAATAACATTTATTTAATAAATACTTTAAATATTTTAATTTGATATATATACTCTAAATATCTTTAATCGTAATAAATCACAGTTGATGTTCAATGAAGCGCCAATCCATGTACAATATTTTTGGTCAATCGGTCCTTTGTTAATGCAAATAAACTTGATGGTCTTCCTACTCGTGAACACGCCACGTATAATTGCCCATGGGAGAAACATGGATTTTCAAAGTCTAAGCCGCAAATAGACATGCTTGGCCTGAGATTTATTTATAGTCATCGCGAAAGCTAAGCGAATGGGAAACTGTAGTCTTTTAAATGGTATGGGAGAATTGGATATCATCGGAATACGTGGTAACAAAACAATTTCTCCTTTAAACTTTTCTGTCAAAATAGTTGCTTCAAGAACGTTTCCAGTGATTCTTTTGATCACCAAACGTGTACCGTTGCATAGTTTAGGAGGGTTTAAATTACACAGTAGAATAATCGGTTATCCAATTTTCAATCGAAGATTGTGTGGTGGCATTCCTGATATGTCTAAAGAATTTAAAAATTCAATTGGGAAATTCACTGCCTCACGATTACTAAGCCAGTCATGATTTAAATAGTTATTTAGTATGTCCTGGAAGACACTCTCAATCAGTTCATTTTTAGTTTGAACAACAGTACAGAAATTATCTGGCAATCTAATATGTTGAGTATCTTGATGAAATTCTATTTCACCGTTTCCAAGAGCCAGTAATTGTTTAGAAAATTCTTGTGCTGTTGGATCATTTTGGAGTTGTACTTGCATGTTTTTTGTCAGTCTGAGTGTTTCAACATTTCTCCATAAAATTGATTGTTTTAGACATGCTTAATTTCATCTGCAAAAGTAGAGCGAGGAATAACTGGCAACGTTTGCCGGAAATCACCAGATAGTAATAAAATAGTACCACCGAAATATCTGTTACTATTGTTTAAATCCTGCATAGTCCTATTTAATGCTTCGAGCGATTGCTTATGAGCCATAGTACACTCATCCCAAATTATGATCGAAGTCTTCCGTAACACTGCTGCCATTCCGCTTCTTTTTTTTGATATTACGCATTGCATTTGGATTGTTATGAATATCTAATGGTAGCTTGAAAGCAGAATGGGCTGTCCGCCCACCATCCAACAAAGTAGCAGCTATGCCTGATGATGCAGCTGCTAATGCAATTTTTGGTTGTGACCGTAGTTTCGCAAGGATGAAAGATAACAAATCTGTTTTACTGGTACCACCTGGTGCATCTAAATAGAAAAAACCGCCTTGTTTGGCATCAATAGCCAACATAATTCGATTGCATATGTTCTTCTGCTCGTCAGTTAATAATGGTTCATTGTTAGTAACAAATGTATTTAAATCACGATTATTAAATTGTTCTTCTCGCTGCAAATCACTATTTACTAAGTCTGTAGCTGGGCGATTAGGAGATGGAATACCATAATGACTAAGTGGTGAATTTGAGATCATAATACATAAATCTTCAATCATTATTAAAGCTTCGTTATACATATCTTGTGTGAAGTCTAAGTTTGGAGAGTGGTTTATTTGTTTATGTCGGTAGAGTATATCTTCAGTCATGTAGTTCTTATATTTTTCCCACAATGTAGATGACTGTGTTGGAAAACATGTCATCAAAATAATGGCAAATAGTTGACGAATATTACTCGGCGAGGACGTTAAAGCAGCATCAGCAAGTGTAAGATCCCAATGGTTGTCATCTTCTAAAAGTTGCAACGCGTGACATGCATCTTTATACGTACTGAACACTTGGTCATTAACTGTTCGTAAAAATTGAAAAGAGATTGGTCCAGGAACATTCACCAACAATAAACGCAGAAAAAAGCATTCACGTTGTTTTGGATGTACAATATAAAGTCGTCCCAGTGTCTTAGCTTTAAATATGCCTGCAATATAAGGATGTGGTTTTCCCTTTTTACGTGGTTCCCATTTTTTAGCTGACGTGTCCATGTAAAATAACATGGAATATCAGTGTATAATACTGTTTTTGCGAATTGACCATACATAGGGATGGACGCGAGACGAAAAATAGGAGTCTCGCGTCTCGCAAAATAGCCTAAAAGCTTTGTCTCGTCTCGCAAACATCCCTATATCGTAATGTTAAAAATGTGTGTCTCGTCTCGCGTCCATCCCTAACCATACACATCAGTTTTTTGACAAAGAGTGAAAAATTTGGTTAGTGTCGTTTTTGGTGGTTCACATGCTCTTTGGAGAACATTTTCTTCAGTGAAATACACACGTTGTCCATTTTCAAGATGCACTGCAAGATGTTGTATAGCAGGTTCTCTGTGGTGTATGGGGAAGCTAAGTATGCGCCAGATAGCTTCACTGCTGCTAATGTATCTACCCATTTGGTAGCGTGCTATTTCATCATTTTCGTTTATATTTTGTACTCCAAATACGGCCAAATCACTGCCCTTATTAACGTACTTGCAAATATACTTGATGGATTTCACAGAACTGCAAAGCTCAACATTAATATGAGCCTTGTACGTTTTGGAGAGTAGTGGTGAGTATGGTACTACCCATTGATTGTCAATTTCTAATTGGTTAGAATTTAAAGTTCTCATTTTATATGTATGACCACCATTATCAGCGTTTCTGCGGCGATACAATGGATAACCATCAATATCAGTAATGGTATCATTTGTGAATTTCTTAGGAAAATGTTTCTTACATTTCCCATTTTCCATGCATGGTGATGTCATGTTAAACGCTCCACACGGTCCATGAATCATATGACTTGTAACAATATTAAATAATTCTTGATCAATTGAAGAATCTGGAATTTCGGCTGAAATAATTTGATCAATTTCCTCTGGACGAATTTTATCTTCAAGCCAAATTAAAATGTGAGCATGAGGTAAGCCTCATTTCTGCCACTCAATTGAATACAACCAACAACACGTTTTGCGAAAAACTGAATATTTTACTATAAAATCAATCAAAGATTTCAACTTCTGTTTAAACACTCGTGCAGTAATATCGTGACGATGTATTGATTGTTGACCTAGTAATAGTAAAGATTGGATTTCCTCCCAATTTAGATTACACGTAAATGTTATAAACAAATCTGGACGACCGTAATGACGTACATAAGTCATTGCATCCTGCATGTATTCTTGCATGTTTCGTGGGCTACCTATGTAGCTGGAAGGTAAAATAACAGCACTACCAATTTCATTGGTGTTTAAATTTCCATCGACGTTTCCAACAATAGCATCTCGTAAGTGAATGTAATCCTCTGATCGTAGTTTAGCTTGGTTGAACCGAATGAATTGCAAACGTTCGCTTTCAATCTTAGCAAACATTTCCACAACGTATTGATGATACAATTGACGATATCGAAGGATATAGTTGTCCTGATTGTGCCTAATCATTAATCGATACGCATAGTAGTTCATTGAACTAACCTTTTTATTTAATTCATTACAATTGACTGGATCAGACTGATTCATGAGCTCTTTCAATACGTGCATATCGAGTCTTCTTGCTACGGGCAGTAAGGTTAGATTTTTTGGGTCGCATATTACTAAAAGTAGTGCTTGGTATAAGCAAAATAAGACATGTATAGTGTGTAGTCTAAGAAACTGTATCACATTAAGGTGTGGCGCCATCTATGAGATGCAAAGGACAATGTTTTACAGTTCTCTGTAAAGAAATTCTCTTAAGGCGCCATCTGTTCCAGCCTTAATGGTCTCAAACGGAAATATTGGACCTACGATTGGAACCTACGATTAATAACAACAATCAACGTAATCAGAATATCAGTTGACCCGTTTTTGAGTTATTTCGGAACATACACACGGACACTGGATTTTTATATATTAAGATAAGATAAGATATATGAAAAATATATAATACGTTCTTTTAGGTTTCTTCCTCTGTAAAATGAGAATTTTTCTGTAAATAAAACATACGCAAATAATAAGATGTCGTTTAAAGCAAGAACTGTTAAACTGTTCTTTTTTTTTTTTTCAAAACAATAAAAAAGTTATCTCAGTTGCCAATTTCGGAAAAAATAAAATAAAACGCTTTTATCCCTTTAGAAGCAGACGATAAGCTATGAGTTGAGTATTTCAATATCGCAGATATTATTAATTTTCTTCGTAGTAATGTTCCAATATTTTTGGCCGTGTTCGTGACGGCCGGTTTGGATAAACACTTTTTCTTGAATTTATGCAGTACACAAATACATATTAAACTACAGTTGTACATAAAGAAATTCTCTTAAGGCGCCATCTGTCCCAGACTTATGGAACCTACGATTAATAACAACAATCAACGTTGATGATCAGTTTTTTATTAATTATTAATTATTGAGACCATTAATTTGAATAATAACTATCCTATTATCT
Organism: Cheiracanthium punctorium; assembly: GCA_038373885.1. Lineage (NCBI taxonomy): Eukaryota > Metazoa > Arthropoda > Arachnida > Araneae > Cheiracanthiidae > Cheiracanthium > Cheiracanthium punctorium. Next base: position 50,142 of record JAWZYV010012920.1, read on the forward strand.
AAGTTGGACCAAATTACATATATATGCAAACTTTCATGAATATCAGTTGACCCGTTTTTGAGTTATTTCGGAACATACACACGGACACTGGATTTTTATATATTAAGATGAAGTGAGAACTAATATCCAAGGCTCTTGTGTGGCTCTGCTGCTCATACATTGCAACACAAAAGTTTAAACAATGTATGAACAAATTCATACAAACTTTGAAAAATATTTTATCAGTTTTTTTTTTTTTTTTTAACATGGCTTCAAAGTGATGTATTATCTATACTATTCAGTGTTTATTGCGAAAATTAGTGTTGTGCATATTACAAATTATTAAATGGTAACAAAAATTTTGCATTGTTTCAATAGTTTAGACCAGCAGTTCCCAAGCTTTTAATGTCATGCCCCCCCCCCCTTTCAACAAAGGCTAACTTACGCTGGTACCCCCTCACATTTTTCAGCATATGTTCAGGTTTTTATTTTTCGAAAATGGCCATTTAGTCGCCTATTAAAAAAAATAATGTTATCAGTTAAGTTTGAATGAACATTTTAAGCGTAAATGTTTTTTTTTGAATAAAAATAAATAAATAAGATGATTTTTTAAAATGTACATTATCACTTGCTCTTTGCCTTTTTTCTCCCGCCCCATTAGGGATGTGTGCCCCATTGGTTGGGAAATGCTGATTTAGACAAAAATGAAAAAGAATTTTTAAAATCTGATTTTACATCCATTCTTCGTTATTAATGCATAAATACAAATTTTTTTCAAAGAAACTAAGTCTTGTATAGTTTGGAGCAAATCAGTTTCATGACCAGTAAATCGCATAAGTTTGTATGATTTTTAGTTACAGTTGCTGTAAATTTTGTGACTCATAATGCCTCAAATATTTTGTATAAAGTTAAGATGAGGCAGTCAAACTTTTTGTATGATCTGAGAACTAAGCCAGACGTTTCAGTATAAATCAAAGCACTGTCTAGATGAAATGCTCACTGAAGTCACCTAGAAACTCAGCAAATCCCAGAAGGTTATTCTCCAATGTCTTATATAATGTTGTGGTGTTTTGCAACCACTGTTGAAGGTCAGATAGTTGTCCATATTGTAGCAGAAACCTGTGCAAACAATCAACTAGTCACTTCAAAAAAATCAAGCATTGTCTTTATGCAAGTCATTTCAGTATGATGCCCAGTCATCTTGACCATTCATATTCCATTTCCTCTCCCCTCTCCAATCTTTGAATCTGACAATCAATCATCACATTTATTTGTTACATAAAGACTTTGAGATCTACTTTCTGTTTCATATTTTCAACCTCTTGATAAATCTCAGCTAAAGGTTGCTGGCCCTATTATTATTTTCTGAGAAATAGCTAGCTGGATTGTAATAAACTTATTGTGGTGTAAACTATTTGCGAGTGGTGAGGACTAACTTTCGTGGCCAGATCAATAAGGGTTCACCTCGACGTGATCGTACAGTGTGCAATATTCTTAATCCAGGCCCCTTCGATGCAAATCTCGAATCTCAGTCCATCAAAAGCGTTAATATAAATATTTCACATACCTCCTTCCAACTTTGAGGGATCCATTGTCTCAAAGTATCGATTACCTCTGGAAAAAAAACAGGTTCAACACGCCAGAAGACACAAAGGTAAAGAGACTTATATTTATTTCATTACTTCAGTGGGGGAGCTGGTGCGGCTTCAACGGGGGAGTCCTTAGCACTAAACCTTACGATATTATATGTTAACAGGACGAGCCATCTTCCATACCAACGCGAGAAGTCACTGAGTGAGAGAGAAGTGTCACCTACTACTCTAGTGGTTTTCCAGGCAGTGACGAATTTTCTCTGCTGCAGGGAGGAGAATTCTGAAAAACCCGCGGAATCTGGCTGCCGTGCTTGCCAAAAGGAGCAACCAATCACGTATCACCGCACTGCTGACATATATCTATCGCACTCCTACGGCGCGCCGATTGCCAACCGTTTTCCCTTCTCTGGCAATGCGTAGGTGCGGGAGATTGCGTCATCGCCGTATTTGTGGTTTATTGCCGTATTAGTGTTTATTGCGAAAATTAGTGTTGTGCATATTACAAATTATTAAATGGTAACAAAAATTTTGCATTGTTTCAATAGTTTAGACCAGCAGTTCCCAAGCTTTTAATGTCATGCCCCCCCCCCCCCCTTTCAACAAAGGCTAACTTACGCTGGTAACCCCCCTCACATTTTTCAGCATATGTTCAGGTTTTTATTTTTCGAAAATGGCCATTTAGTCGCCTATTAAAAAAAATAATGTTATCAGTTAAGTTTGAATGAACATTTTAAGCGTAAATGTTTTTTTTTGAATAAAAATAAATAAATAAGATGATTTTTTAAAATGTACATTATCACTTGCTCTTTGCCTTTTTTCTCTCCCGCCCCATTAGGGATGTGTGCCCCATTGGTTGGGAAATGCTGATTTAGACAAAAATGAAAATAAAGAATTTTTAAAATCTGATTTTACATCCATTCTTCGTTATTAATGCATAAATACAAATTTTTCTCAAAGAAACTAAGTCTTGTATAGTTTGGAGCAAATCAGTTTCATGACCAATAAATCGCATAAGTTTGTATGATTTTTAGTTACAGTTGCTGTAAATTTTGTGACTCATAATGCCTCAAATATTTTGTATAAAGTTAAGATGAGGCAGTCAGAAACTTTTTGTATGATCTGAGAATTAAGCCAGACGTTTCAGTATAAATCAAAGCACTGTCTAGATGAAATGCTCACTGAAGTCACCTAGAAACTCAGCAAATCCCAGAAGGTTATTCTCCAATGTCTTATATAATGTTGTGGTGTTTTGCAACCACTGTTGAAGGTCAGATAGTTGTCCATATTGTAGCAGAAACCTGTGCAAACAATCAACTAGTCACTTCAAAAAAATCAAGCATTGTCTTTATGCAAGTCATTTCAGTATGATGCCCAGTCATCTTGACCATTCATATTCCATTTCCTCTCCCCTCTCCAATCTTTGAATCTGACAATCAATCATCACATTTATTTGTTACATAAAGACTTTGAGATCTACTTTCTGTTTCATATTTTCAACCTCTTGATAAATCTCAGCTAAAGGTTGCTGGCCCTATTATTATTTTCTGAGAAATAGCTAGCTGGATTGTAATAAACTTATTGTGGTGTAAACTATTTGCGAGTGGTGAGGACTAACTTTCGTGGCCAGATCAATAAGGGTTCACCTCGACGTGATCGTACAGTGTGCAATATTCTTAATCCAGGCCCCTTCGATGCAAATCTCGAATCTCAGTCCATCAAAAGCGTTAATATAAATATTTCACATACCTCCTTCCAACTTTGAGGGATCCATTGTCTCAAAGTATCGATTACCTCTGGAAAAAAAACAGGTTCAACACGCCAGAAGACACAAAGGTAAAGAGACTTATATTTATTTCATTACTTCAGTGGGGGAGCTGGTGCGGCTTCAACGGGGGAGTCCTTAGCACTAAACCTTACGATATTATATGTTAACAGGACGAGCCATCTTCCATACCAACGCGAGAAGTCACGGAGTGAGAGAGAAGTGTCACCTACTACTCTAGTGGTTTTCCAGGCAGTGACGAATTTTCTCTGCTGCAGGGAGGAGAATTCTGAAAAACCCGCGGAATCTGGCTGCCGTGCTTGCCAAAAGGAGCAACCAATCACGTATCACCGCACTGCTGACATATATCTATCGCACTCCTACGGCGCGCCGATTGCCAACCGTTTTCCCTTCTCTGGCAATGCGTAGGTGCGGGAGATTGCGTCATCGCCGTATTTGTGGTTTATTGCCGTATTAGTGTTTATTGCGAAAATTAGTGTTGTGCATATTACAAATTATTAAATGGTAACAAAAATTTTGCATTGTTTCAATAGTTTAGACCAGCAGTTCCCAAGCTTTTAATGTCATGCCCCCCCCCCCCCCCTTTCAACAAAGGCTAACTTACGCTGGTACCCCCTCACATTTTTCAGCATATGTTCAGGTTTTTATTTTTCGAAAATGGCCATTTAGTCGCCTATTAAAAAAAATAATGTTATCAGTTAAGTTTGAATGAACATTTTAAGCGTAAATGTTTTTTTTTGAATAAAAATAAATAAATAAGATGATTTTTTAAAATGTACATTATCACTTGCTCTTTGCCTTTTTTCTCCCGCCCCATTAGGGATGTGTGCCCCATTGGTTGGGAAATGCTGATTTAGACAAAAATGAAAATAAAGAATTTTTAAAATCTGATTTTACATCCATTCTTCGTTTATTAATGCATAAATACAAAGTTTTTTCAAAGAAACTAAGTCTTGTATAGTTTGGAGCAAATCAGTTTCATGACCAGTAAATCGCATAAGTTTGTATGATTTTTAGTTACAGTTGCTGTAAATTTTGTGACTCATAATGCCTCAAATATTTTGTATAAAGTTAAGATGAGGCAGTCAGAAACTTTTTGTATGATCTGAGAATTAAGCCAGACGTTTCAGTATAAATCAAAGCACTGTCTAGATGAAATGCTCACTGAAGTCACCTAGAAACTCAGCAAATCCCAGAAGGTTATTCTCCAATGTCTTATATAATGTTGTGGTGTTTTGCAACCACTGTTGAAGGTCAGATAGTTGTCCATATTGTAGCAGAAACCTGTGCAAACAATCAACTAGTCACTTCAAAAAAATCAAGCATTGTCTTTATGCAAGTCATTTCAGTATGATGCCCAGTCATCTTGACCATTCATATTCCATTTCCTCTCCCCTCTCCAATCTTTGAATCTGACAATCAATCATCACATTTATTTGTTACATAAAGACTTTGAGATCTACTTTCTGTTTCATATTTTCAACCTCTTGATAAATCTCAGCTAAAGGTTGCTGGCCCTATTATTATTTTCTGAGAAATAGCTAGCTGGATTGTAATAAACTTATTGTGGTGTAAACTATTTGCGAGTGGTGAGGACTAACTTTCGTGGCCAGATCAATAAGGGTTCACCTCGACGTGATCGTACAGTGTGCAATATTCTTAATCCAGGCCCCTTCGATGCAAATCTCGAATCTCAGTCCATCAAAAGCGTTAATATAAATATTTCACATACCTCCTTCCAACTTTGAGGGATCCATTGTCTCAAAGTATCGATTACCTCTGGAAAAAAAAACAGGTTCAACACGCCAGAAGACACAAAGGTAAAGAGACTTATATTTATTTCATTACTTCAGTGGGGAGCTGGTGCGGCTTCAACGGGGGAGTCCTTAGCACTAAACCTTACGATATTATATGTTAACAGGACGAGCCATCTTCCATACCAACGCGAGAAGTCACGGAGTGAGAGAGAAGTGTCACCTACTACTCTAGTGGTTTTCCAGGCAGTGACGAATTCTCTCTGCTGCAGGGAGGAGAATTCTGAAAAACCCGCGGAATCTGGCTGCCGTGCTTGCCAAAAGGAGCAACCAATCACGTATCACCGCACTGCTGACATATATCTATCGCACTCCTACGGCGCGCCGATTGCCAACCGTTTTCCCTTCTCTGGCAATGCGTAGGTGCGGGAGATTGCGTCATCGCCGTATTTGTGGTTTATTGCCGTATTAGTGTTTATTGCGAAAATTAGTGTTGTGCATATTACAAATTATTAAATGGTAACAAAAATTTTGCATTGTTTCAATAGTTTAGACCAGCAGTTCCCAAGCTTTTAATGTCATGCCCCCCCCCCCCCTTTCAACAAAGGCTAACTTACGCTGGTACCCCCTCACATTTTTCAGCATATGTTCAGGTTTTTATTTTTCGAAAATGGCCATTTAGTCGCCTATTAAAAAAAATAATGTTATCAGTTAAGTTTGAATGAACATTTTAAGCGTAAATGTTTTTTTTTGAATAAAAATAAATAAATAAGATGATTTTTTAAAATGTACATTATCACTTGCTCTTTGCCTTTTTTCTCCCGCCCCATTAGGGATGTGTGCCCCATTGGTTGGGAAATGCTGATTTAGACAAAAATGAAAATAAAGAATTTTTAAAATCTGATTTTACATCCATTCTTCGTTATTAATGCATAAATACAAATTTTTTTCAAAGAAACTAAGTCTTGTATAGTTTGGAGCAAATCAGTTTCATGACCAGTAAATCGCATAAGTTTGTATGATTTTTAGTTACAGTTGCTGTAAATTTTGTGACTCATAATGCCTCAAATATTTTGTATAAAGTTAAGATGAGGCAGTCAGAAACTTTTTGTATGATCTGAGAATTAAGCCAGACGTTTCAGTATAAATCAAAGCACTGTCTAGATGAAATGCTCACTGAAGTCACCTAGAAACTCAGCAAATCCCAGAAGGTTATTCTCCAATGTCTTATATAATGTTGTGGTGTTTTGCAACCACTGTTGAAGGTCAGATAGTTGTCCATATTGTAGCAGAAACCTGTGCAAACAATCAACTAGTCACTTCAAAAAAATCAAGCATTGTCTTTATGCAAGTCATTTCAGTATGATGCCCAGTCATCTTGACCATTCATATTCCATTTCCTCTCCCCTCTCCAATCTTTGAATCTGACAATCAATCATCACATTTATTTGTTACATAAAGACTTTGAGATCTACTTTCTGTTTCATATTTTCAACCTCTTGATAAATCTCAGCTAAAGGTTGCTGGCCCTATTATTATTTTCTGAGAAATAGCTAGCTGGATTGTAATAAACTTATTGTGGTGTAAACTATTTGCGAGTGGTGAGGACTAACTTTCGTGGCCAGATCAATAAGGGTTCACCTCGACGTGATCGTACAGTGTGCAATATTCTTAATCCAGGCCCCTTCGATGCAAATCTCGAATCTCAGTCCATCAAAAGCGTTAATATAAATATTTCACATACCTCCTTCCAACTTTGAGGGATCCATTGTCTCAAAGTATCGATTACCTCTGGAAAAAAAAACAGGTTCAACACGCCAGAAGACACAAAGGTAAAGAGACTTATATTTATTTCATTACTTCAGTGGGGGAGCTGGTGCGGCTTCAACGGGGGAGTCCTTAGCACTAAACCTTACGATATTATATGTTAACAGGACGAGCCATCTTCCATACCAACGCGAGAAGTCACGGAGTGAGAGAGAAGTGTCACCTACTACTCTAGTGGTTTTCCAGGCAGTGACGAATTCTCTCTGCTGCAGGGAGGAGAATTCTGAAAAAACCCGCGGAATCTGGCTGCCGTGCTTGCCAAAAGGAGCAACCAATCACGTATCACCGCACTGCTGACATATATCTTTCGCACTCCTACGGCGCGCCGATTGCCAACCGTTTTCCCTTCTCTGGCAATGCGTAGGTGCGGGAGATTGCGTCATCGCCGTATTTGTGGTTTATTGCCGTATTAGTGTTTATTGCGAAAATTAGTGTTGTGCATATTACAAATTATTAAATGGTAACAAAAATTTTGCATTGTTTCAATAGTTTAGACCAGCAGTTCCCAAGCTTTTAATGTCATGCCCCCCCCCCTTTCAACAAAGGCTAACTTACGCTGGTACCCCTCACATTTTTCAGCATATGTTCAGGTTTTTATTTTTCGAAAATGGCCATTTAGTCGCCTATTAAAAAAAATAATGTTATCAGTTAAGTTTGAATGAACATTTTAAGCGTAAATGTTTTTTTTTGAATAAAAATAAATAAATAAGATGATTTTTTAAAATGTACATTATCACTTGCTCTTTGCCTTTTTTCTCCCGCCCCATTAGGGATGTGTGCCCCATTGGTTGGGAAATGCTGATTTAGACAAAAATGAAAATAAAGAATTTTTAAAATCTGATTTTACATCCATTCTTCGTTATTAATGCATAAATACAAATTTTTTTCAAAGAAACTAAGTCTTGTATAGTTTGGAGCAAATCAGTTTCATGACCAGTAAATCGCATAAGTTTGTATGATTTTTAGTTACAGTTGCTGTAAATTTTGTGACTCATAATGCCTCAAATATTTTGTATAAAGTTAAGATGAGGCAGTCAGAAACTTTTTGTATGATCTGAGAATTAAGCCAGACGTTTCAGTATAAATCAAAGCACTGTCTAGATCAGTGGTTCCCAACCGGGGGGTCGCGACCCCCAAGTGGGTCGCCATGGCTTTTTTCGGGGGTCGCCGCAGACCGCTTTTGTAGGAAATTAATAGTAAGCTATTTTCACGTTTCTTTGCCATGAGACACCATTTCTCCCTTTTTCCTTTGGAAAGAAAAAATCCTTATTCTCGTCAGGGCTTTTGTATCAAAGCTACAAAAACTGACGTCGGTGAATCTAGGAGTGTTAATTAATGCTTGAGAACCCATGCATTAAGGCAGAAGAACCAGAAATAGGAATTGCAATTAATTTAAAAGGGGTATGCTACGGGTCACCACTATGCTGACTTGTATTGTAAATCAGCAATTTAAACAATAAATTTATTTAAGCAAAGATGAAATAGGAGTTACATAAAACTTCTTTTAATTTGGCCTGCTCAGAGGCGACCTAACAGGTCGGTGAAAAAACGTGAGAGAGTAACATCTCTAGAACAGAGTTGAGATGTCTCCTGCTTAAGGTTGAAGTTAAAGTTCTTTTTGGGGTAGCATTACTAGCGCCACCACAGGGGGTAATTAGTAGCCACCTTGAAGCCCTTCAATCTGAATCGTGCGAAATCCATTTCACACATCTTTAGATGTCGCCTATCCTTCTGATGAAGAGCAGGGTGAATTTTTGAATTTGCAAAATGACTCCTCCGCAAGTGATTTATACGACGAAAAACTGTTAACTCAATTTTGGTGTGTTGTGCGTTGCTCATATCCGATAATTTTTCGTGTCAAATGTTAACGCCATTTCCATCCACACTTATCTGCGTGAAGTTGGATTTTCAACTCTTTTGCAGAAGAAGACAGAAGCCAGTAATAAATTAGATGTCTAAGATGGCATGCGGTTGACTTTGACCAATATTCAGCCAAGAATAGCCAAACTTGTCAGTCAAATTCAGCCTCATCATCCTATCAAAAATCAGTACGTACTAAAAAGATATCAATTTTAAATCTCAAGATGTATTTTTTTCATTATTAATTTTTTTTATTGGTCAAACATGGCAGATGGGGGGGGGGGGGTCGCGAAAGTTTTGAAAAATCTAAAAGGGGTCGCGATTGAAAAAAGGTTGGGAACCACTGGTCTAGATGAAATGCTCACTGAAGTCACCTAGAAACTCAGCAAATCCCAGAAGGTTATTCTCCAATGTCTTATATAATGTTGTGGTGTTTTTGCAACCACTGTTGAAGGTCAGATAGTTGTCCATATTGTAGCAGAAACCTGTGCAAACAATCAACTAGTCACTTCAAAAAAATCAAGCATTGTCTTTATGCAAGTCATTTCAGTATGATGCCCAGTCATCTTGACCATTCATATTCCATTTCCTCTCCCCTCTCCAATCTTTGAATCTGACAATCAATCATCACATTTATTTGTTACATAAAGACTTTGAGATCTACTTTCTGTTTCATATTTTCAACCTCTTGATAAATCTCAGCTAAAGGTTGCTGGCCCTATTATTATTTTCTGAGAAATAGCTAGCTGGATTGTAATAAACTTATTGTGGTGTAAACTATTTGCGAGTGGTGAGGACTAACTTTCGTGGCCAGATCAATAAGGGTTCACCTCGACGTGATCGTACAGTGTGCAATATTCTTAATCCAGCCCCTTCGATGCAAATCTCGAATCTCAGTCCATCAAAAGCGTTAATTTAAATATTTCACATACCTCCTTCCAACTTTGAGGGATCCATTGTCTCAAAGTATCGATTACCTCTGGAAAAAAAAACAGGTTCAACACGCCAGAAGACACAAAGGTAAAGAGACTTATATTTATTTCATTACTTCAGTGGGGGAGCTGGTGCGGCTTCAACGGGGGAGTCCTTAGCACTAAACCTTACGATATTATATGTTAACAGGACGAGCCATCTTCCATACCAACGCGAGAAGTCACGGAGTGAGAGAGAAGTGTCACCTACTACTCTAGTGGTTTTCCAGGCAGTGACGAATTCTCTCTGCTGCAGGGAGGAGAATTCTGAAAAACCCGCGGAATCTGGCTGCCGTGCTTGCCAAAAGGAGCAACCAATCACGTATCACCGCACTGCTGACATATATCTTTCGCACTCCTACGGCGCGCCGATTGCCAACCGTTTTCCCTTCTCTGGCAATGCGTAGGTGCGGGAGATTGCGTCATCGCCGTATTTGTGGTTTATTGCCGTATTAGTGTTTATTGCGAAAATTAGTGTTGTGCATATTACAAATTATTAAATGGTAACAAAAATTTTGCATTGTTTCAATAGTTTAGACCAGCAGTTCCCAAGCTTTTAATGTCATGGCCCCCCCCCCTTTCAACAAAGGCTAACTTACGCTGGTACCCCTCACATTTTTCAGCATATGTTCAGGTTTTTATTTTTCGAAAATGGCCATTTAGTCGCCTATTAAAAAAAATAATGTTATCAGTTAAGTTTGAATGAACATTTTAAGCGTAAATGTTTTTTTTTGAATAAAAATAAATAAATAAGATGATTTTTTAAAATGTACATTATCACTTGCTCTTTGCCTTTTTTCTCCCGCCCCATTAGGGATGTGTGCCCCATTGGTTGGGAAATGCTGATTTAGACAAAAATGAAAATAAAGAATTTTTAAAATCTGATTTTACATCCATTCTTCGTTATTAATGCATAAATACAAATTTTTTTCAAAGAAACTAAGTCTTGTATAGTTTGGAGCAAATCAGTTTCATGACCAGTAAATTGCATAAGTTTGTATGATTTTTAGTTACAGTTGCTGTAAATTTTGTGACTCATAATGCCTCAAATATTTTGTATAAAGTTAAGATGAGGCAGTCAGAAACTTTTTGTATGATCTGAGAATTAAGCCAGACGTTTCAGTATAAATCAAAGCACTGTCTAGATCAGTGGTTCCCAACCGGGGGGTCGCGACCCCCAAGTGGGTCGCCATGGCTTTTTTCAGGGGTCGCCGCAGACCGCTTTTGTAGGAAATTAATAGTAAGCTATTTTCACGTTTCTTTGCCATGAGACACCATTTCTCCCTTTTTCCTTTGGAAAGAAAAAATCCTTATTCTCGTCAGGGCTTTTGTATCAAAGCTACAAAAACTGACGTCGGTGAATCTAGGAGTGTTAATTAATGCTTGAGAACCCATGCATTAAGGCAGAAGAACCAGAAATAGGAATTGCAATTAATTTAAAAGGGGTATGCTACGGGTCACCACTATGCTGACTTGTATTGTAAATCAGCAAGTTAAACAATAAATTTATTTAAGCAAAGATGAAATAGGAGTTACATAAAACTTCTTTTAATTTGGCCTGCTCAGAGGCGACCTAACAGGTCGGTGAAAAAACGTGAGAGAGTAAATCTCTAGAACAGAGTTGAGATGTCTCCTGCTTAAGGTTGAAGTTAAAGTTCTTTTTGGGGTAGCATTACTAGCGCCACCACAGGGGGTAATTAGTAGCCACCTTGAAGCCCTTCAATCTGAATCGTGCGAAATCCATTTCACACATCTTTAGATGTCGCCTATCCTTCTGATGAAGAGCAGGGTGAATTTTTGAATTTGCAAAATGACTCCTCCGCAAGTGATTTATACGAAGAAAAACTGTTAACTCAATTTTGGTGTGTTGTGCGTTGCTCATATCCGATAATTTTTCGTGTCAAATGTTAACGCCATTTCCATCCACACTTATCTGCGTGAAGTTAGATTTTCAACTCTTTTGCAGAAGAAGACAAAAGCCAGTAATAAATTAGATGTCTAAGATGGCATGCGGTTGACTTTGACCAATATTCAGCCAAGAATAGCCAAACTTGTCAGTCAAATTCAGCCTCACCATCCTATTAAAAATCAGTACGTACTAAAAAGATATCAATTTTGAATCTCAAGATGTATTTTTTTCATTATTAATTTTTTTTATTGGTCAAACATGGCAGATGGGGGGGGGGGGGTCGCGAAAGTTTTGAAAAATCTAAAAGGGGTCGCGATTGAAAAAAGGTTGGGAACCACTGGTCTAGATGAAATGCTCACTGAAGTCACCTAGAAACTCAGCAAATCCCAGAAGGTTATTCTCCAATGTCTTATATAATGTTGTGGTGTTTTGCAACCACTGTTGAAGGTCAGATAGTTGTCCATATTGTAGCAGAAACCTGTGCAAACAATCAACTAGTCACTTCAAAAAAATCAAGCATTGTCTTTATGCAAGTCATTTCAGTATGATGCCCAGTCATCTTGACCATTCATATTCCATTTCCTCTCCCCTCTCCAATCTTTGAATCTGACAATCAATCATCACATTTATTTGTTACATAAAGACTTTGAGATCTACTTTCTGTTTCATATTTTCAACCTCTTGATAAATCTCAGCTAAAGGTTGCTGGCCCTATTATTATTTTCTGAGAAATAGCTAGCTGGATTGTAATAAACTTATTGTGGTGTAAACTATTTGCGAGTGGTGAGGACTAACTTTCGTGGCCAGATCAATAAGGGTTCACCTCGACGTGATCGTACAGTGTGCAATATTCTTAATCCAGGCCCCTTCGATGCAAATCTCGAATCTCAGTCCATCAAAAGCGTTAATATAAATATTTCACATACCTCCTTCCAACTTTGAGGGATCCATCGTCTCAAAGTATCGATTACCTCTGAAAAAAAAACAGGTTCAACACGCCAGAAGACAGAAAGGTAGACTTATATTTATTTCATTACTTCAGTGGGGGAGCCGGTGCGGCTTCAACGGGGGAGTCCTTAGCACTAAACCTTACGATATTATATGTTAACAGGACGAGCCATCTTCCATACCACCGCGAGAAATCACTGAGTGAGAGAGAAGTGTCACCTACTACTCTAGTGGTTTTCCAGGCAGTGACGAATTCTCTCTGCTGCAGGGAGGAGAATTCTGAAAAACCCGCGGAATCTGGCTGCCGTGCTTGCCAAAAGGAGCAACCAATCACGTATCACCGCACTGCTGACATATATCTATCGCACTCCTACGGCGCGCCGATTGCCAACCGTTTTCCCTTCTCTGGCAATGCGTAGGTGCGGGAGATTGCGTCATCGCCGTATTTGTGGGAAATAGCACCGTTTTCGATGCACGCGTCTGCTTCAAAGATGAATCAAAACAAGGCTGATGCAATGGCGCCTGTAATATATGCAATCCAGCCTTTCCACTTAAAATGCGATATACGTTATCAAGTGAAGTCGCTATGCAATAAAAATAGATGAATTAACTAACGGCGATTTTGAGATTTTAAGTAAAGTTTATCTAAAACAGAAGTACTTGTCCTCAATCTCAGAATACCTACTTAATTATCATAGTTAATTTTTTTCAAATATGTCTTATCCAAATATTAAGGTATTACAACAATAGGAAGATTTGTCACTACGTGACACTCTCCCGAAAGACAGGAGAAAAAAAAACTAGCAACTCACCCAAATTAAAAAGGGACAAATTCACCGACACCAGCTTTTCATTGGGGCTTACAGAATCGACAGACAATTGTCGATGCATTCATCATACAATTATGAAGCCTAACGATGAGTATGGATGTATTAAATACAGTTGACGCACTTACACAGTTGTGCGTTTTTCTAGTAGTGTGACATTATAAGTATTCCTGCAATAGAATGCAATCATAATCAGGGTGTCTACCATCATGCAAAGGTCACATGAGTCACGGAAAAGTCAAGAAATGGGAAAAAGGTCAAGAAATGAAGCACTTTGTCACGATTTGTGACTCAACTACGTTTTTTCCATTTCATTCAAATTCTTAGTTTCTAATTTTTTGTGCGTTCATTGAGAGAAATTATTTTATGTATCTTTTCTTAACTTCCTTAATTTGTGTTTTGATTTCACGAGTGATTTCCTGGGAGAAAGGAAGTTGATTTGTTTATCCTCGTATCAATGGTGTGTGAGTGGAGGCTGGCATCTGCTGAGTGTCCACTCTTCTCCCTCCCGACCTGAGGCGAGGATTAAAACCGTTCTCTGTGGCTTCTTTTTTTTTCTTTTTTGTTTAAGAAATATATATTAAGTGTGTTATGTAAATTTTATTATTTTATACTATTTAAACTATGAAAACAGACAAACTTAACAGTTTTTCACATGTTTATTTCATAAGAAAACTTTAAAATACTGTTCGTTTGCTATGTATAAAATTCATTTAAAATGTCATTTACATGTTATTTAGCAGAAATCATCAAAAATGATGTCTGCCAAATAGTTGTATTGTGAACTGACAATAGTTCAATATGTCAACTGCGTGTTGTTTTACACCTTGGGAATTTCAAAAGTTGGCAAGTATGCATCGTCAAACCTTGAGGAAAGTATATCAGTTATCCACCTTCCCTCCTCAAAAAAAGGTTAAAATTGTTACATTTTAGAGTAATTTTTTTTTCTTCCTTCATTCCCTGTTAAATTCAGAGTTTTGATTATTTTCCACATTTTCTTTTTTAAAAACAATAACTTGGATTCCAATTATAATTATCACTGATCCCCATGTTTCATAGCTAATAACTTCAATTTCCCCAAAGTTTTATGATATATTATAGACTTCCATAAGTTCTGTGTTACCATAGATGTAAAAAGATTTGCAATGTGCAAGCTACATTGCAAATCTTTTTACGGCGATCAATGGCAAATCTTCTTTTTTTTAAATAGCAATTGGTCCAAGTTAACTGAAAGCAAACGGCTGATCAGTGAAAAAGTTGAAAAAAAAATCACTTTAAAAATGGACAGGGAAAAGAAAAACTCGAAGAATTCTTTAATTCATTGTTGAAATCAAAATCAGTTGTATATTTTTCTGCAAAATTTCCCCAGATGGCTAAAATTTCCTCCAATCGTAGATTGCCGGACAGAACATATTCTGCATCCCTGGCACGATGTATTTTTGATATTAGTTTCGTATTTGTTATGGTCAAGAAAAGGTCAAGAAAAAGTCAAGAAAAGGTCATGAAATCAAGCTTACTTTTTGTGGTAGACACCCTGATAATGCTATATGTACGACCTTGTTTTGATTCATCTTTGAAGCAAGCATGTGCATCGAAAACGGCTCTATTTCCCACAAATACGGCGATGACGCAATCTCCCGCACCTACGCATTGCCAGAGAAGGGGAAACGGTTGGCAATCGGCGCGCCGTAGGAGTGCGATAGATATACGTCAGCAGTGCGGTGATACGTGATTGGTTGCTCCTTTTGGCAAGCGCGGCAGCCAGATTCCGCGGGTTTTTCAGAATTCTCCTCCCTGCAGCAGAGAGAATTCGTCACTGCCTGGAAAACCACTAGAGGAGTAGGTGACACTTCTCTTTCACTCCGTGACTTCTCGCGTTGGTATGGAAGATGGCTCGTCCTGTTAATATATAATATCGTAAGGTTTAGCGCTAGGGACTCCCCTGTGGAAGCCGCACTGGCTCCCCCACTGAAGTAATGAAATAAATATAAGTCTCTTTACCTTTGTGTCTTCTGGCATGTTGAACCTGTTTTTTTTTCCAGCGGTAATCGATACTTTGAGACGATGGATCCCTCAAAGTTGGAAGGAGGTATGATAAATATTTATATTAATGCTTTTGATGGACTGAGATTCGAATATGTCTTATCCAAATATTAAGGTATTACAACAATAGGAAGATTTGTCACTATGTGACACTTATCTTAATTTGTTGTTTTTATCATATTACACTAGGTTAATATAAATGAATGACCGGATTTTAAAAATTAATATTTTTGAACACGTTATACACATTGCAATAAATAATAAACAAAATTAAAGAAATTTCACCAAACTTCTTTTCTACCACCATCAATCAATAAACACTATGTTAGAGTGTGGGGAAGTAATACTTCTTCTGAAATTGTGCATTTGTAAAGACATTCACCGAAAGTGAATGTTTTTTGTGCTATGTACAAACAAAATTGTACCGGCCTTTTTATTTCTTTGGAAAAACAGTTGCATATTGCAATTTTCTTCAACCCAGTTGGGTATTTTCATGTGGGCTTTTTCAGGTTGGGCAAAATCATAACAAGTCTGTGCATGGTGCAATATGTGGGGATTATGGAGGGTATGGAATCAGTTCAAACTTCAGGTTTTGGAGAGCCTCTTCAGTTGCATGCCAGGTGTGTGGATGTGCATTGTCATTTTACATTATTTGCATTGTCATATTATTCTTGTTATCAGCCTTCATTAGATATTCCAATATGGTTTGTGATACGTTTTTAATTAATTTGATGGTAATTTTAAATGACATTGTTGATGAGCTTGCAATGTTTATAATTTGTGGCAGTGATCAGATATTTGCAGCATGGTTCGTCAAGAATAATGGCTTTTTTAGGCTTTTAACCACAAAATTTTACTGCCCATCAGTATCATTACCATAAACATATTTTAAGTGACAAATGAATCTTAATAGGAGCCACTTTTTCAACAGCTAAAAATTTGATTATAACAAATGGCTCAACATATGCTGACAAAGCACTAAACCTTGTCTCCACACATCCGCTACTCAAAATGCACTGGATGAATGCAACACATTCAAATTGTGTATGAATACAGAGGAGAAATGTTACTGCCATATGCCACTTGGCACACTTCTGAAGAGTATTTCTTTCATGTTCTACACACGGGTGCATTACTTTTCAGCTTACCCTTGTACCTGCTTATTTGCTACATTTTTCTTAATTTTCTTGTATCCTCTATTGGGGAATAATACTGTAAGTGGGGACAGGTCGCCAAGCCAGATATGCTGCCAAAGCTTATGATAAATAAACAGGCCTGTCAGCATTGCTGATCGAGAAGAGGTATTTAGCAACCCATGTGCAGAGTTGTGTTGTTGTTTCATGATGTCATGAGAAATTATGCGATTGGTCTAAGAAATTAACTGGAAAATTTTATAAACTAATATTCAAAAAACTATAACACATAATACAATAGAGGTGAATAATACTGTAAGCGGAGGCAGGTTGAGTTGGCGACCTTTCTTTCTCGCCAAACAAAACACAGAATGGATGATTTTGAAGGAATTATGTGATTGTTTGAAAGAATTTAACTGTAACCGATCTGTTTGAACGTGGCACACGAATGACCGGCGATTTAACATTACTTGTTTGTTGTGAAATGCTGTTTGCAGTTTTTGGAAGTTTTTTTTTTAGGGAAATAAAATGTATGGTTATTTTTATATCAAATGTAGAAAAGTTGTGCGGAGCTCAAGTGAATTCGTTTTATTTTAAGATGTTTATCCCCGACAGAGTGAATATTGGTAAGATGAAAATTCTTGTGATCAATAAATCGTGGCGTGCTAGGATGAAGTTTTGCTTATTTGAATGGTATTAAGTGCATTTATTTCATGATAAAGGTTTGTTGTTAACATTATATGTCTGTATCATTAAACAAGGAATTTAGTGAAAAATTTGAGGTATGTGCTTTTGTTTATTTAAATGTTTATTTCTTGCTGTAGGTATTGGTTTGATATTGAGAATTTTTATTGTTTTAGCAGCATGTTTATAGAAAGGTTTTAGTATTTTGTGTGATTTTTCGTGAATTGGGAAGGATAGATGGAAATTTTTAGTGTTATAAGAAACATGAAACATTTTATTCGATACATTGGATTGCTATCGTACATTTTTTTTATACAGAATTAAAGTACATGTTTTAATTTAATGTAAATCAATAGATGAGGATTTGTGAGTTGTTTGTAATGAGTTTTGATTTTATCCTGATTTTAGTAGTGTAAGTTTTGTGTGTTTAGTTAATGTGAATGTGCGTAGTGTTTAGTTTGTGTTTATTTTATTTTTTATTGCAATTGAAATATGTATATGTTTTAATAATGTGTTTAGATAAGTGTTTTGTAGTTTTGGGTATTTTGTTCCCTATGTATCTACGTATGTTTAGGTTTTGTTTGGCGAGAAAGAAAGGTCGCCAACTCAACCTGCCCCTGCTTACAGTATTATTCCCCTCTATTGTATTATGTGTTATGGTTTTGCGAATATTAGTTTATAAAATCCAGTTATTTATTTGTTCTAACATGTAGTTAAAGTTGTGAGCTATTTGTGCATGATTTTTTATTTTTACTTTTCTGCTAAAAATATTTAATCTTTATATTATTGAACTTTATAGGAGAAAGAAGATTGCAAAGTAAAATCTGAAAATGATATATCAAAATCAGGAGAAACCATTAAAAGCGATTTCAGTATTTCGGAGTATTTTGCTATGAAAATGAAACAGAAAAAAGGTATATTTTTGCACTGTATTTTAAACATATTGCTTTGCAGGAGAAGTAAAGAAAGTGATGACATCTTTGTCCTTTTTGTGATAATATCTACAAAACTCATAAGTCTGATAATTTGAGACAGTTTTCAAAATTTAATAAAATAAAAATTGTTATTCCATTCATTTATGAGGCTCTTTGAAAGCATTGCCCATTTTGCCAGAGTACAAATCATCTCGATTGAACTTTACCTCATTTCATGAAGAAAATTCCACTTTCAGAATCTTATCTTCAAACACTTTTAATCCCTCTTGAGAATGTTTGTTTTACCTTTAGCATCCTTTATTTATTAAATTTTCAGTAAAGTAGGAGTGAAAAGCTACCCTATTTTTATATTTTATGTATTTTTTTACAAATTTTTACACAGTTTCTTTTTTATGTATTTATGTATTTCATCCCCCCCCCCCCAAGATAGTAATATTTGCTTACATACATTATTACATATTAGTTTTCTCATTTAAATTGTGTTGTATAAATATATATTAAGTATATTATTTATAATAATAAAGTTCTAATTTACATTTGAGAAAGGCTGACTATGTAAATTATTTCTCAAATGTAATTATGTTACTTAAAAGTCATTAAAAATCTATTAATTTCTATTTTCTAAGTTGTATGAACCCTGAAATAGTATCAGGGATGAGATTCTTCAGACTTTTGTCTGATTTTCAGATTTTTTCAATGTTTCAAAAAATTCAGTTTTTTTTTTGAAGATTTTCTGGCGTTTTTAATTTTTTTACTAAGGCTTGATTGTATATAAGTAGGATTGATTCAATATTAGTCAAAATTGCATTATTGAAATTCATAAGTATTATTTCTTGAATGTTGTTCGCACTTTCTTTCAGACTTTTTCCTTTTTTGTCAGTCTTATCCCTGTAGTGTAAAATTAGAGCATATTTCATTAAAGGCAAATTATTAAAAAGTCTATTATATGATGCCCATTTTTTTTTTTTTTTAAATTACAGGGCAAGACTGGGCCCTTTTGCTGGCTAATGACAGCCTCACCATGGCACAGTGGTTATGCCACTGAAAATGGTAGATTACCGAAGTTTGAAGGTCCCGGGTTTGGGTCCCATCACGCGGCTATCGAACTAACGGTCTGGAGTTTTGGTAGGTTTTCTCCAGATGCAATGTGAATACGCGTTAGAACCCCTTAGAAAGTCCTCCTACCAAGGCATCCCTCATCTTAGGCAGATACCCCTCGCGCAGGTTTGCCTTAATCACACACACACACACACTGGCTAATGACAAGCCACTACTGCCCTTATGCTTTCAACAGTTAGTCAATTTGAAGTTTCAAAAGAATTTATTACTTTCACAATTTTGAAATGATTTGGAAATAAACATAAAATAAATCAACCAATATTTTATAATCTAAACCATTTAACTTCATTAAATAGTCAAATAATAAAATAAAAATTGGATGTATTTCCTTATCAATAACTTCGAACAATGATCTACAGTAAAAGTTGTGTAACTCTGTTATTGAAGGGTAGAAGAAGAGATGTTAGCAAAATGCTGTCAATAAGTGTGTTATGTGATTCTGTTAAATAGTTTTTGTTTAACACTTTATAAAGCCATGCTAAAAATACTTACCACCTGCGTTCTGTTGACCAGAAATCTATTAATATTAGTGAATTTTCTGATTTTTGTTCGCTGATAATGGATGAGTATGCTTTCCATGTATATAGATTCTAAATTACATTTGGCTTATAATCTTTCCTTTGATTCATATTTTTAAAGAAAGCTGGCATAATTACTTGAAAAAGAGCCCAAGAATTATCGCTTTTAGTTACATATTTTTGCATTTAATTCCGTGTACAAGAAGCAGATAGTTTTCTGACTTTGATTTTGTGGATAATTAATGTATTCATGAAAATGTATGTGTTTGTTTAATACTTGTTTCTTTAATTTTCACATGGGATATTAAAGTAGAGGAAAAACACATGAATTAAACCTAAATAATGAGCCAGAAAATTTCCAATAACATTTTGACTCGCTGCACATAAACTCGCTTTAGAAAGGGTTGAATATAATTTATAAGTATTCTTTTATTATTTTTTTTTTATTATTATTTTCCTGAGAAGAAATTGTAAAATTTTCTGAGGAATTAATTTATAAAGCTTTTTGTTGTAAAAAGCTTCAAACTATTAGGTCTGAATGATAAATTTATTTTAATGTCACATTATCTGCATTTAATTTTTCTAGATTGCATCATTCACAGTAATATAACTTAACAGTTAATGGAATTCCTATCCTCAGTATAGTTAAGTGGAATGCACACTATAGTATGCAATATTTAAATTGCTAAATATATGTAGTGTAATTCTTAAATTTTGAAAATCATGTTCAAAAAGTTGTTTGTATAGAAAATTGTTTATCTTTTGAGGCCTTCTTTTAATACAAAATTTACTTACACTTTTCGTCCCACAATTCATAAAGGGTTATAAGAATTTGCATTTAGTTTTAGTAGTATTAATTTAGGGTAGCTAATTTTATTTTAACTTACGTATTACATATTTCAGGGGTCCAAATAAGATCCAGATATTTAGTTACAAGTGCTGATTTTTTGGTCGCACCGTGCAAATTTGCACTGACTTATTTCAACATCCTCTATGATTTGAGCAGTATATTAGTATGATTCCATTACTGATGTCAGTAAATGCCACATGCATTTTAACAATTATACTAATGTGAAATCATGTGTGATTTATTTGCTTAAATGTCCATAAATTATTATGGTCTTGTAAAACTTTCCTTTTCTATTTTCAGGTAGTGTTTCAAATAAATGTGCAGCTATTATTTCAGACCAAGAAACTTTCTCTGAATCAAGTGAATCTAAAGCAGAAAATTTAACCAATAATTTGAATATGTCTGGCAAAAGAAAAAGAAGTTTAGAAAAGAGTGCTGATGAAGAATATACAAATAAACTAAATTTACCGTCATCAGTCATGCAATGTAAAGATGTCAAAACTGAAAATTCAGTTGCATTTTCTGTGGAAAGTCCTTCTAAAAAGAGAAAAAGGAACTCTGAAAGTAGCAGCAAATTAGATGTAGTAAATTTCGATAGTGGAAATGAATATAAAATTTCTGATAAAAAGAATGCAAAATCGCAGATAGTGCAAAATGAATATGGTGTTGCTGATATAACTGAAATGATGGATGAAACTTTAAGCAATGCAGATTTATCTGTATCCAGTAAAAAAAAGAAGAAAAAAAAGAGAGCACATAGTTGTCCTACTGCAGTTGAACACACTTTAGAAAATCCTACTTTTGAAACAGAAGAACTTCCTGTAAATTATAAAACAACAAATGGCTTTAGTTTTTCAAAATCTATTGATAATGACTTGTTAAATGAAAATACAAACTGTTTAGAAAAGAAAAGCAAAAGCAAAAAGAAACTAAAGCAAAAATTAAAGAGCTGTTTGAAAAGTAAAAAGGACTCATACTCTATGAAAAATGTTTCTTTTAATGAAAATGTCAGCTATCGAGTTATTGATTCTGATGTTGATTTTGCAGAAGACTTAGCTGAGGATCACTGTGAAGATAAGGATAAATTATTCCTTGATGTAAACTGCACTTTTAGTGTTAGTACAACTTCAGTGGATGAAGCTACATCTAATGAAAGTTATAGTATCACATATGATAACTTAAATTTAGACAAAGTTTTATCTGATAATGATGCTACCAATAATAACACAACTTCAACAAATGAAGTTATTACAGATAATTCTATATTAAACTCTAATAGTGATTCATGTAATGACATGCAAAGTGTCCCTGACGAACAATCAGATGAGGTATCTGTTTTCACTCCATTATCTTCCAAATCACCATATTACAATTCTTGGATTGCAGATCAAAGACAAGCCTTAAAAATGAACACTTACAAAAATATGTTGACAAATATTGAAACACATGATGTTTTAAAGACTACAAACCTGTTATCTATAAAAGGATATGGAAATTGGGGTTTTTAAATAAAATAAATTTATTTATTGTTAAATTGTTTTTTATTTAATCAACTTCATTTTTCTAAGAAATGTTGAGTAGCGATAGTATAAAACAATAAAACCTGCCTTAAATGTACCTTTTATTAAGCAAAAACCTGTCTTAATGCAAATTTTTTCTGGTCTCTTTTCTATTCTCCTATTCAAAATAAACCTTTATTCAATGGACACCTGACTTGAGCATGAAAATTCTATCCTTTTTAACTTAATTAAAGGCAAGTTTTATTGTATGTCTGAAATTTATTTATTTTGTTGTTAGTTGACTTTTAAGAAGGTGATAAATTCTGATACAAGCTGCTATTTTTTTTTTCTTCAGTTAATATATAATGGATATTTATATTTTTAAAAATAAAAGATTTTTAGCAATTGTTGTTTTACGGATTGTGAATAAGTATGATCTATAGTGCAATTTAAATAAAATATACTTCTCAAATTTCGAATTGCCATTAATTTGTGGATTTTTTGTATTAAATTAACCCTTTCTGGGTGGCTGCCAAGTTTTGCACTGATATGTAACTTTTCTGTCAAATGGCAGAATTCTGCTTTTTTGTTTTGTTTTATCATTTTTCATATTCAGTGAAATTCTAAAAATTCAACCATACTTCCTCCCCCCCCCCTTTTTTCTTTCTTAAATCCACAATTATTGTCTTGCTTCTTAAAAAAGTTTTGCTCCCCACCAGTGTTATTACTGTGCCAAAACATAAATCCTACTGTTAGCCCTTACATCTTTTTCCTTGCTGCTTAATCGCCGGTATGATCCTCCATTTTTTTTTTTCCTCCTGGCTGTCGGCTACATTTCTTCACCAGTTCTTTTCTCCCATTCAAAATAAACCTTTATTCATCGCGCCAGCGGTATGCTGTAGAAATGACACGCACATACATGGGGATGAATCAACTATGGATCCCTCTGCATTATAAGCAGGGAGGTGTTTTTCCCCTTCAGCAGACCATGGTTTGTCAGGTGTATGAAAATAGTTTGGAGACCACTAAAGCCAATCTTTTAATCGGTTTAAATGTTTAGGCTCATTTGGCCATTTGGGATCTAATTAATCATATTTAGATGTTTTACTTTTAATTATATTATATTTTGTTAAATGAAGTAGTTTCTCTAAACCCATCTCATCATTTTAAGCTTTCACAACTTTGCTATTTTTTAAAGTATTAGATTTTTAGAAGGTAGTTGTCTGCTACTACCTACACCTAATGCAAGCTGTGCATAAAAAGAAATATGCAGTTTTAAGTCCCCCCCCCTTTTTTTATTGGATGTTTAACTAGCAGCCATTAAGAGATCTGCAGAATTATCCTTTCTGTTTATTTAGCTGATCAGCTGATTTCTGCTTTTTTTTTTCCCCCAGATCTGTGAATTCCATCATTTGTTTATTTATTTGGAAAGAAAAATTTGACAAGTATTAATTTTCGAAATCTCTTTTAAACTTTTTCCATTCCTCTTGAAAATTAATACTTTTATTTTAGCATTTCTTTATTTAAATCTGCAGTGCTGTAAGAATAAAAATTAACTCCTATTTCAAATTTAAATTATTTTTTTTGCAAAGAACCAATTAAGGAAAAACTTCATTTAAAAGGACAGGTTCAGATATGAATGAAAATGGTGCAAAATGATTAAAGTAAAACTTGAAACTAAGAGTATTTTGTCAATGGGGAAAAAAAAAAAGAAAAGAAAGCAAACAAAAATTGAACATTTTTTTGTTACTTTTTTCCTCATACTTACATACTTTTTAAAAAATTGTTTTTTAGCTATGTAATATATTAATTGCTGTTTTGCTATTTCAAATTTTCCTGTTTCCTTTATTTGCACGGTATTTCCTTTTTTTCCCATTTTTTTTTGTTTAATTAATGCATAGTTTTTCTCCATTTTGCTAATTTATGACTGGCATTCCTGTTTTGCGCAAGTTAATCAGATTACAAAAATCACCATTACACAAATTATCCTGAATGTTTGCAGATTTTCAATGCTAAGCTTATTTACATGAAAGCCTTTAAAATCATATTGCATTCCATATTAATTTTTTCCTGCATGATGATCAGAATGTCTACTGATCTGGAAAGTCTGGAAAAAACCGGGAAATTGGAAAATGTGTCCGGAAAGTCTGGAAAAAACCGGGAAATTGGATAATGGGTCTGGAAAATTCACCAAAAGAATCATTTTTTTTTTTAACCCTTTCTCTTTAATTTTCAGACTCGAAACTGAAAGCAACTGAAATGCATTTTTCGGACTACGAAAGCATCAAGCGATGTGTTTGTATGAGGAGGGAAGAATGGGATCTCACCAATTGTGACAGGCGGGTAAAAGACAAATTAGCTTACTTGGTAACTTATGGCTTAGGACTGTATTTCCAAGAACAGTTAGTTAATTGTATCAGAAAGAGTGACAACTTCTGTTTCTCAATTGATGAAAGCTTAATCCTGTATACTTCAGTTAAAATTGATTTCAAGAAGTTGTACAAAATATGCAAATATAAAGACAAGGGAGGGGGCATTGTGCAATTTCCCAAAGTAACATTGGTCAGTAACCAAGTCCAACATTCCAACATTGGTCAGGAATTTTTTTCCCGGGACCTCCCAAAAGTCAGGAAATTGACATTCAGAAATTTGGTAGTCACCCTGATGATGCCACATATATAGTTCATTGGTCTTTGCCGTAAATTTCATGCTGTCACATATACATGATGCATGTCCAGAAAGGGTTAATGTTAAAAAATTATGATAATCCATAGTTCAACTTCCTTATTTCAGAATTTTTCTATAAATTATCAAACAAAGGTTTGTGTAACTGTTCAAATTCTGAGAGAATCATTTTAAAAAGACATTTCCGTTTTTCATCATTAAGCAATCATTGTCGAAATACATGCTCATTACATGACAGGTCAACATAGCCCTTTCTCATGACCTATTTGAGCTTTAACTGGCTTCAGACATTGTTCCATTGTACTAATGTCAGTTGATACATGCTGTTGTGAGTTTTGCTAGTGAGCATTCATGATGTTTTAGAGTAAACTATGCAATCAATAAGATTTAAGATTTTAATGTTTGTTGAGAGAGAAAAAGTTGCTTTCATTCATGAGGTGATAAAGGGCGTGAAATGCCAACTTACTAACAACTATTGAATAGCGCAGAAAGCATATTCATTTTTGCTAAAAAAAAACAATTCTGAGTAACACTGAAACTGTGCATAGAAATAGAAAGCATTGCAAAAGTAGACATAGATTAAGAGTGGTGACATATGATAGAGAAATATCTGGAATTTATTCTAAACATCGAATCCTGTAAGTTAACTTACTGAATTTGATGGATTCACTCATTACTAGAACAAAATTTATTCCTTCAACTATGGATTGAAAATGCCCTTTATTTTAACATTTGAGTAATGAGTGGCTTAAAAATCCATCTAATTCAGTAAGTTAACTTACAGGATTCGATGTTTAGCATAAATTTTTGTATTTTAGGATGTTTGTTTTATACAGGGTACCCTTGAATTCATAGGCTAAACTTTAAGGGCATTTAAAGTACATATAAAGAATTTTTTGTATAGCAATGTGGTGTCCGAAATGAAAAATTGTAGATGGTTTCAGCATAGTGAGGTTCCAGCCCATTTCCCAAATATTGTGCGTAATTACCTGATTGCCAGCTTTAACGTCTGATGGATCGGACAAATTGAACTAAACTCTTGACTAGCACATTCCCTAGATTAATCAAGTATAAAATTTTTCTTTTGGCTATACCTTAAGGCACTCATTTATGAGACTTCAATTGACTCAGATGAAGGCCTCATAGCAAAACTTCAGTCGTGTTACAACTGTTCATGGAACAGCTGGCATCTTCGAAAGGGTATGCTCATCACTTGCTAGATGCTACTAGTACTGTATGAATCAGAGTTGGACAGTATCGCAAATACATGTATTTGAAATACTATTTTCAAAATACATTTGTATTTTGTATTTTCTCAAGAAAACGCAAAGTATTTTGAAAAGATATTTAAAAATGCATTTTCAATGAATTTTGTATTTTCAAATTCTGAAAATACATTTTTTATTCTGAAGTTAAATTAATCTTGCACCAAAATTAGCTTGGTTTGGGAAAATTAAACAAAAATAATAGAACGACTGTCATTAATTTTTTCCCAGCTCATGACATAAACAATTCTGATGCATCTGCAGTATTTTAGTGTCATATATGGTAACTAAAGAGGTGTTAGGATTTTTTGTGATGCTTAGGTTATATTAAACAGGAAGGAGGGGGAAATCTCGCATGCCTTTTTTAGATTAGTTTAATGATATTTGGTCTAGAAGGCTTTCTGTATTGCTGATAACTGATTCACAAATGTGAATGAAGCTGAAAAAGGAGAAAACATGTTTGAGTAATATTCATGGGATTTCTGAAAAAGAATTTATAAATAATTCCAAATGTATTACCAAGTTACAAAAAAATAAGCCAGTCAGCATTTCTGAAGTTATATTACGAGATAGATCAAGCTTCCAGTTTAGATGAATTTGCGAGTCGTGCTATTCTCGGTGTAATTTTTTTTCAAATTTTATCTGTTGATGCAAATGAAAAAGTTAAGGCGCAGTGCCAGCTTTACCAACCCAAAAGGGGTATCATAAGTGGAACATTCGAAACTACTACAAATTTTAAAACTCACTTAAAGGTAAAACTTCAATTTTATCATAAAGTTGATTAAGCTGAGTTCGTTTGTTCAAATGTTTAACTGAATTAAATAAGTCATAAATATTAATATACAAACTTTTCACCCTTTTTTTTTTTTTTTTTTCCAAACGAGGAAAACTTTTTTAATTGAATGCTCAGCAAGTCAAACTTCGCTTTCCATCAAAGCATTCTTTTCCTACATTTAAAAAAAGTATGAGAGAAAAACAGTATACGTATGTTTATTTATTTATTTATTATAATATTTTGTCTTATTTGGAAATCTAAGTAAACCTTAAGTTTCTTTTATTAATTTTAATTGTTCATCATTTACTCATCTTTTTTCTCATCAGATATTTAGAATCATGGATGGATCGTATTCAAGTTCTCAGAAATTTAAACCTCACCATTGATCTCTGCATTAAAAAAATATTAGATATGGGTTTGAATTCACTTTAAGAGAGCTTGAACCCTAAATTTATGCTTCTTAACATAATTTAAGGTTTTATTTTATTAGCTTGGACGAAACAAATGAAACACTTCAGTAAATTTTTCAAATTTTAATGTTGTCCTTGTATACAAAAAATGCTTCTTTATATGTATTTTACCTATTCTTAAAGTTTGGCCCATGAATTGAGGGACACCCTGTATAAAAGTATTCCATTATTACATCCAATTTTGAAAACGAATAGTGATTTTATATATTTATTTGAGAAGTGTTGACTGTGCTTGAAAATTTTTGTTATATATGAGTGTTTAATTAGTAAAAGCTACGAATACAAGGGGCATTCAAAAAGTAAGTTGCACTTGCTCCTCCACGGATGGTAACATTGTGAAACAAGGCCGAAGCTTTTTGCCGAAGCGAAGAATTTTGAAAACGAATAGTGATTTTATATATTTATTTGAGAAGTGTATATATTTATTTGAGAAGTGTTGACTGTGCTGAAAGTTTTTGTTATATATATGAGTGTTAAATTAGTAAAAGCTATAAAATACAAGGGGCATTCAAAAAGTAAGTTGCACTTGCTCCTCCGTGGATGGCAACATTGTGAAACAAAGCCGAAGCTTGCGCAGACGATAGTTCAGTTCCATGGCTTCCAATGGTAGCAATTTCATTCGGATAGTGACAACCGTTGGTGCGTAGTATGAGAAGGAAATGGCGGGTAAACTGCAAGCTTGCTCCAACGTTGAAGTACGTGGGACAGTACGATTTTTGTGGTCAAAATGCTCCACCATACAGTCCCGACCTGGCACCGTGCAACTTTCACGTGTTTGGGAAACTCAAAGGGCATTTGGGTGGAAGACAATTTTCCAACGTTGGCCAGGTTCACAGGGGTTCTAAGCTGGCTCTGGGCCCAAGGAGCAATATTCTACATCAAGGCATCTAACGATTGGTGGAACGCTCCGACAAATGTCTGCAGCGACTGGGAGATTATGTAGAGAAATTATGTGCTGTATGTGTGTCATATTTTATTGTAGTGCACTCCTCAATAAAGTGTTTTTGACCTACATTGTTCGAGCATAACTTACTTTTTGAATGCCCTTGTATTTATTTATATATAATTTTTAACTCACCTAAAAGTATTGCAAGATATATTGTATTGCTCATGATTTTCTTGGATCTGTCCAATGCAACATTCTCAATAATTTAACCACCTATTTTTTAAGATATGTAGGTGTCTGCTGAGTTTGTTTTGAATTAATTGAAAATCTTTCTTTTTTTAATTGTTATGAGAGCAGAAATTTCTAGTGCTCAGCATGCAAAATTTTGTCCACATAAACAAATATTTCATCAAATGATTTATCGCGAACACCCTTAAGATGGGGAATCCCTTGGACAATCTGGTATTGAAATTGTCCTACAAATGAATTTTTGTCCCAAGCTACTTTAGGGAAAATCGATGAAATGATCAAAAATTCCGATGCAGTTACAAACTAACCGGTTCGAGATCTGCTTCTTAAAGTGAAAAACAACTAGAAAAAATCTGGAGTGACTCCACTTGACTTTCCAAACACTTACGATTAAGATTACGATCAAGCTTTAAATAAATTTTAATCAATGAAGAAAGCATTAAATAAAGAAATATTTTCTCTTTAGATAAGTTTTATATTTCATTTTAAATAAGGAAGATGTGCCGGACTTGTTTATATTACACATTATAGCAATTATCTTATAATAGTAAATAAAACCCTTAAGAGCGGCCAAATATTCTCGGTATGGTGGAGTGTCCGCTCAGAGAGTTTTCACTGTATTTTAAATTTTCTTAAAATCCAAAACTTTTCTTGGAACAAATTATCTACTCAAAAAATTTTCAAATAACTTCTGCACAGGAATGTTCTAGGAATATTAAATTTTATGAAAAATTATAACTAATGTCTTAAGTAAAATGAAATGACAAAATAAAATTAAAAAATAATTCATTTTGGATTATTTTTACCAAAAAAAAAAAAAAAAAGTTGCAAATGTTATATGATGATGTGAGTTGTTCTCTCTCAGTCTATTAAACAATTTATAGTAAAGTAATTAGGACTTAAAACACTCAGATTAAAATCCACTTTATAGCACATGCGGCTCACTTTGTACTTGGCCATCTTCAGCTCAACTGATTTTCTTTCGTTTTTGCTGAAGTAGGATGCACCACTCCTTGTCGATCTGCTCAGCATGGGTGCCTAAACTATGGGCAGGGAGGGCGCATGTCCACTCCTAGTTCCCAGGAAAAATATTTATTGCCATAAAAACATATACACTGATATAACATAGACGTGGTTTAACACAAATATAGTATGGTTGACTCGCAAAAGTACTCGAACATTAATATGTTTTTAAAAAATATTTAGTTTAAAAATTGATAATATAAAATTTTATTATGTTTATTGATGCAAATGATTTATTATGCACCTAATTAAAGTTTTACGTAAAAATTTTGAAACTATTAAAGTATGAAACAAACATAAATTCAATTATGTAGTATAAAGGAATGAAAATTACTCATAAAAGTAATCGAACACTTTTAGTTCAAATTAATACATCTTTAAAAAATAATTGTAATAAAACTTGAATACTTTGTTGGATTGTTTTGAGCTTTTAAAACTTACTAACTTAATTTAATCTTTTTGACATTTATTGAATTAATTTTTTTAACGAATTCTTATCCTATTTTGTCGCACTTATTTTGTTTCATTATTTTCTACTATTACATTAAAAAACAAACAAACAAAAAAACATGTTTCTAACTCTTGACTCTAATTCTTTTCAAATGTGCTCTACTGGATTTAGATCTGTAGATTGAAGCAAATATTTAATTCTTTCAGAACAATTATAAAGTAGCCAAAGGAGAACTTTCAAAGCAGCATGCTTCATATCATTGATAGGATTTGTAGCCACCTCTAAGGCCAGGCTTTATTGCTGATGATTCCAAATTCTTTCCCAACATGTGAATAGTCAATATATCTATAGTGATCCATTGTATCATGTATAAATTCAATAGTTGGTGATATGCATCCTCAGACCATTACTACCCCACCACTATGTTTAACTTAACTAAGTTTCTGGCTGAGTCTTCTCCTTTGTCCAAAGTTGTTAAATTTACATTTGCCTGAAAATATTACCTTGCTTCAATAGTGATTGTTGAATTTTTTCACGTCTTTGCAAATGAAAGTCAGAGTTTTCATTTTCTCCCCATCAACTTATAATTTTTTTCTTGTCACTTGGCCCGGTTTGCCCAATTGTATGCAAAGGTGGAGTAATGATTTGGGGTTACATGTCATTACTGGGGTAGGAAATATTGAATTAATGTATGATATAATAGATCACTGTAGATATATTATGTTAGAAACGAGCTTGGAACCATCACCTTGGAAGTAGCTCGGCCTTAGAAGTGGCTACAAATTCTGTCAGGACAATGATCTGAGTACTTTATAAATGTTTTGAAAGAATTAAATGTTTGCTTCAGTCTACAGATCTAAACCCAGTAGAGCACAGTTGGAAAGCAGAGTTCGAAAACATGCTATTTTTACTTTCCGAACATGTACCATGTAAGGAAAGTATTGTAATCATGAAAAAATTCGACTTCGAGATTTTGGTGTATTTACACACGTTTTGAGGTCTTCTGAATTCATTTATGCTGTTTTTACGAGATGTATGTATGTATGTGTGTGATTGAACACTTAGCTCCTAAACGGGGCATTCGATTGAGCTCAAATTGGGTATATATGTTATAAACCACCATCTTAAGACCGGTATTGATTTTGATGTGTATAGGACTTATAGTTTTTCTATAGGGTTACATCAAAGATTTCTTGTACATTATGGCATATGGGGAGAAATTCTTGAAAGTGCGCAAGCGTTAAACGGTGCATTCGATTGAGCTTCAATTTGGTATTGTTACGAATTTTCGGGCAATCCGCTGTTCTGGGGCTTAAAATAGTTTAAAATTCGTATTCTACGTTTCGAATAGTTAAATTTTGCTTTTTGTTGCATCAAAATCGGTCCACTAGAACCGGAGATACGTAGGTTTGTTTCCCATTGCTTTTCTATGGGGTTTCTAGGAATCTCGAGAAATATTGGTCCTAGGGCTTCGGTCACTTCACTTTCGGGGACTTATTTTAAATTTGGCGATATTTCGCCAAAAGTTGCTAAGCTTGGCGACATTTTGGTCATTTGGCGCGTTTTTCCCAATGGGGCTTGTAAAGATGCTTTTTCTGCTTTAACATACATAATAGCCTAACAGTTCTCTTCTATGACGTAATCAAAATTCCCGCTTTATGTAGAATCTTCGAGAAATAGACTCTTCGGGAAGTGTCTCATAGCTTCTGCGCCACCTATAAATATGGGTGTTTCATCGGACCCAGTTCAGTGTGGATCAAGCTGTGAGTGAGTACGCTTGCTTTGCTCTGTGATAGAAGCGGTGTTACGCGCTGTTTATGAAGCTTTGAATTTAAGTGCTGTGTGTAAATTCTTGATCGCTGAGTCTTGAGAGACTGTTAATGTTATCTCGTATATTTTCTCTGAATTTTGCCAGTGAAAGTGTTTTATTTTGTGTGAGAAATACAGCATTTGTGAGAGCTTCTGATCTAAGCGGACTGTTAAAAGCACATTACTGTTTAATTGTGCTTGTGAATTTTGAACAGCTGATTGTTCTACGAAGTTCTAGTAGCAATAAAGTTGTGTTCCATCCTGACCAGTGGACTTTTTACTAGAACTTTCTACACCAACTGGACTTTAGAACGTCGAACACAGGAATAGCAGAGATATTCTGTAACAGTATATATGTTTGAATTATTCATCGATTAAAATTTATTTAAATGCTTGGTAATGATCTTAATCGTAAGTGTTCGGAAAGTGGAGTGCAGTCACTCCAGATTTTTTTATGTAATAGTAGAAAATAATGACAAAAATAAGTGCTACAAAATAGAATCAGAATTCACAAAAAAAAAAAAAAAAAAAAAAAAAAAAAAATTCAATCAATACCAAAAAGATTAAATTAAGTTCTAAAAGCTCAAAACAATCCAACAAAGTATTAAAGTTTTATTACAATTATTTTTAAAAGCTGTATTAATTTGTAAGTGTTCGAATACTTTTATGAGTAATTTTCAGTCCTTTATAATGCATAATTGAATTTGTGTTTGTTTCATACTTTAATATTTTCAAAAATTTTACGTAAAACTTTAATTAGATGCATAATAAATTATTTGCATCAAGAAACATAATAAATTTTTTTATTATCAATTTTAAAACTAAATATTAACAAAAAATATTGGTTTCCGATTACTTATGGGAATGACTTAATAACTATGGTCTGGGGCGGGACCCCCGATTCCCCCGCTCCTTCCTACAAATAATCATGTATGGCGCCCAAGTTTCTGAGATGTATTTTTATATATTAGCTAAGTTTTTTAATATTTTTAAAATATATTGAGATGGGAGTTGTTTGAGCTAGATGTGACAGGGTTGTTTTAAGTTTCTAAATTTTAAATAATTTTCATGTTCTATTTTTTAAAAAAATCTTTAATTTAGTAACGCCGATAGAGCATCCAGTTGTATTAGTATTTGTACTTGATAGTTTTAGGTTCATTTTATAAATTTCAGCAGTGTATTGATGGTTAATGATATATTTGTTGGTTTAAATTTTTATTTGAAAATACTTTTATTACATTTTATGGGTATGGATTCCTTTATTTGCAATTGCGTTTGATATTTTTATTGCGACTACTTTAAAAAAATGTAATGGCGTTAGTGATTATTATTGTTATTTTGTGCACCTTTTATATTAAGTTTCTTGATTCTTTCCTTGTAAATTCTACTAATGATATTTTCAGGGTAATTTCCTGTTTTACATTGATTTTCAAGAAATTCTATTTGAGCTTTACTATAAAATACTCACCCTCTTAACCCTTTCATACCTGATTAAATAATTTCTCTTTGAGCTACGTAAGAATATATATTTTCACAGTAGACGTTAAATTTGTATTAAAAAATAAAATAAAATATCCTGATTATTTAATTTTCGAGGAAAATTAGTTTTCTATTATGTGCACAAATTAGGACGCCCATCCTCTGCTATCGTATAGGGATTTTGTGTGTCCTCAATTGTGGATGCAAGGTCCGAAAGAGTTAAGAAGCTAAAAAATATCCTTGTAAACAGGCGAGCTCATGAAACAGTCGAATTAAGAATATTTACTCAATCTTTTGCATATACTACATTTGCTGAAAATAAATTCCAAAATAACAGAAGAACATTCTTTGGAGCTCTCCCTAAGTTATCAAAGAATATTTGCAAAGCACCAAGTTATCTATTTTTAATCAGCTTATTAAAACTTTTGTTATTTATTTCATTAAAAAGTCTGTATTAGTTTGCTTAGCTTATTTTTTTATTTCATTAATTTTCATTATTTATTTTTAATTTGTCAAAGAACGAGACTTGCAAGCTACTAGTTTCATCCCCCTCTTCCAGGGAAACAAACATCATTAAAAACTTAATTAAAAACTACTGACACAAAGATCTGGGATCAATAGTTTATCGTGCAGCGATTTTCCCCTTTTTAATTATTTTTTTAACCCATAAAATTATTCACGAAAGTCTTCTTGTTTGCTTTTTTGCAACCATCTGGTCATTTTCCAAGTGCCAGTTATTTTAGGCAGTCAGGCTGTTTTTTTCTCCCTCCCAGATATTTAATAATAATATAGGCGAAAAAATACCAAGATGGTGACAGGTATTATAAAATGACATGTCATTAAAAGATTTCAATAGAAATTAATAAAATCGAGATATTAAAATAACTCGCAAGGGAAAAAATGAAATAAAAAATATTGAGTTTTGGGAAAATTATTTTCGCCTAGCGAGTTTTATTTAGAAGGCAGCTTGTAATTCATTTTTTAAAAAATTATTCTTTTACTACAGTTGATTCTTTATTAGTTTGAATTTGATAGTAAAGTAACTCGAATTAAATAAAGTTTGAGTTATCGAAAGTTGCGAAATTTGACAAGGTATGGAATGAGAGCTGCCGCCTATTCCGGATATAATTATCTGAAATGAGATCATTTTTATTTGTGATGACTTATGGTGAAGTATCAACGTATTAAATATTAGCTTTGTGTTCATAGGGTGAAGGCATTAGATAAGTTTTAGTCAGGATTCATTTTTCATTGTTTTAAACTAATTTCTTTTTCTAGGTTTAAAAAAAACCATTTTTTTTTGTCTCTTTTTTTTTTTTTAAATTGGCATTTCAGGAAGATTTTTATTGCTTGAAGAGAAATAGAAATCCTGCTTACTATTATTGCACAACACAATTGTTTTTTTATGTGGTTATGAAGATGACTACAGAAAGAATCCGTTTTACAGTAAGGAAATTTTCGATGAAGCTTCTGTGTTTAGCTTTTAGACTGCTATAGTTGCATAAAACAAACTTAGACTTTTATATTTAAAAAAGTGGGGATTCATACATTTCTTTCTATATACCGAGTGTTTCAAACTGTTTGATCAGTGGGATACTTTTTAGACTATTGATTTTAGAACTGTACTTCACACTAGGAAAAAAGTTTTCTAACGACATGTAGTTCCTTTTATGCCATCAATTTTACAGTGGATCGCATATTTAAAGAATATAATGAAAAAAAAAAGTGAATCTTTATACAAAGGATTACAGCTCCAAGCATGAAGTCCGACCTTTGAAAAGTCGAATGATAGAAAAATTCGTTTCTTTTACCATTATATTTAATTAGATAGGGTCACCCGGGGTAAAGTGGATACCCGGGGTAAAATGGGTATAGTTACTTTTTTGTTATTTGCATTTTACTAGACAACATGTTTCTGAAATGAAAAAGTATGGTTAAAATGTTCAGATATCTGCCAACATTTTAACTTGATTAAAAAAAAAAAAAAAAAAATCTGCCAACACTTTTACTAGGATTAGCAGCCATTTGTCAGGGTGCCCACTGGCTATTAAAAGGAGACTATTTGCTACTATAATCGAGAATACGCGACTATTTACATGTAAAAACAGTTAAAAAGCAATTATTTCGAGAAAAATGGCAACTATTTTCCTAGGAGTATCAATGCAATTTCTGTTTTTCACCTAGAACTTTTCAGTTTAGAGCATGTAACCACTTACTATTAACATGATAAACACAGCGTGGCGCAACAGTGTCCGCCTATAGGTTTTGAAAAATATCTGGCAAGAACAGATAAGCTAGATTCATACCGCGTGTGTTGCTCCATTGTAGTTCACTACAGTAAAAAATGTGTTTTCATAATCAAAAAATTGACAAAACTTCAAAATTGGAAAAACATAATCCAGTCAACTTTCGGAACGACATAGTGGTATATCATTCACTTTATTGCAGGAACTCTGCTGAATTGTCGGATTCGTATTAGAGAGTATGCTTTAAAAAAGTCCGGGGTTTGAAGAAAGTTTCAGTAGTCCGTCGAGATATCAGAACGAAACAAACGTAATTGTTTCAAGAAACTTGTCAAACAATCTTCAAAGTACAATTTACAGAAATTTACAAGCAGTAATTCTATAAGCTAGGCGTCAATCTCAGGAACTTCCTCAAATACTGCAACTTCTTTACAGTAAATAAAAGCGTTCCATTTGCTAAAATATCAGAATACTCGAGTTGAACCCTTGACTGCTCCATAGCATACAATACTGAATTCATAAACAAATTTTAAAATACAGCTTGGCAAAACAACGGTGCCTCTGGTATCAAAATTATGCAAAACGGTTTGTTCTTAATAGTTCGTTTGGTAGAAAAGCCAATTCCAGACTGAAACGCTGGGATGAGTGTCAGATATCGCCAGTCTTGGCGATTTTTTCACAAAATTGGTGCAAAAAATAAGCCCCCCGAAACTTAATCCAATCGGTATCGGCAATATTTAACAAGAAAGCCCTAATTCTGATGCTATCCTAAGTGAATATTAAATGTTCCTATCTCGCGTTTTAGTTAACCGATTTACATCCAAAAAAAAATGCTAAACTTAATTTTAGTAACACTATTAACTTTCATTAGTGGTAATGTTATGCTTCATGAAAATTAATATACCTGCTGCTTGTTTTTAAACTGTGTATTTTTTTTTCATTTTTAAAAAGAATTTTCTTTTTAATTTTTAAAAAAGTGTCATACGCTTTTATTTTGAGTATTTAATTTTTAATTCACATAATAATTCAATGAAAAGTTATGTTAACAATTCCATGATCTAAAATTCTATAATCTGCATGTTTATTGATTTTAGTGTATGTAGTTTTGAGGGAGTCTACTGTGTTTTGCAGTTTATGTTCAACTAAAAATACTTGGAAAGGCATTGGAAATTATCTACTTTATAATGTTACGTTCTATAAACTTCTACATCTAAGGAAACAAGACTAAACCACAATCATCATCTGCTGCGGGGTAATACTATCTACTTATATAGTACGCTAACATATGCGGTACCAAAATCGACGATATTTCCACAACGGCAACAGCTAGATGTAAACATTAGTGCAATAACAATGCATGTGTGAAAATCCAAATTAAAAGTTCA
This sequence comes from Cheiracanthium punctorium, assembly GCA_038373885.1. Taxonomy (NCBI): domain Eukaryota; kingdom Metazoa; phylum Arthropoda; class Arachnida; order Araneae; family Cheiracanthiidae; genus Cheiracanthium; species Cheiracanthium punctorium. The sequence continues at coordinate 87,093 of JAWZYV010012920.1, forward strand.
ATGACGTCAAATGGGCATGTCAAAAGCATACGTCACGCAGTAGCTAGATTGCAAAATAACAATAATGGATACACAAGATCTTTTGGATTTTCTCTCAGCTTTAAAATACCGAATGTACAATACTTGGGGCATTCATCGCCCATCTAAAAAATGTCACCGTGCATTGGTCTAAAGCACATTTAACCCATTTCCTGTTTCAACTTCGGCTTTTATGATGACACCCAAAATGTATAGCAACCGTAACCTAAATAAATTTAATGACAAATACTGTTAAAACAAAGAAACATGCTTTTCATTGAAATGAGTCCAGAAATTTAGTCAACAGAGTATAAAGAACAGTAAAGTATGGGGCGGCGAAGCTGGCCGCCTTTGACGCTAGTACAATGAATTTAATTTTTACAAATATTATACAAACTTCTTTCAGAAAACAAAAATGTGTATTTTACATTTTTTAAACTTTGTTTAGAAGGTTTAAGTCTGTTTAGATTGTTAAAAAAGATACTAGTTTTTAGTGTAAAGGATACTGTTTTGTAAACTGAAGGCTACTATCAGGCTACTATTTTGTACCCTGAAGGCTACTAAAGCAACTATTTCTGTGGCTGTGCTGTGGTGCGCACCCTGATTTGGTTTTTCAGAAAAGAAAACGATGTGTTTATAGGCACTGAAAAACTTCTTTCTAGTAAAAATTACTGGAAGAATTTTAGAAGTATATATTGTTTGAATTTTACAGAAGAAAGGTTATTCTAACATAAAACTTAATAGCAAATAAATTTTATAATTCCAAAAAAATATTGATCGCATGTTTAGTTACACGAGGTAAAATGGGTATAGCCAATATTTTTGAGTTCAAGATGTGAATGCATGAAGATTCATCAAAGTTGACAGACCCTTGAGAGAAAATTTAGGTTCAGGAAGAGTTATGCAATGCATTTACCCTAAACCCATTGCATGTAACCTATATACTTGTATGCGTAAGAATAATATCGTCCAATCGAGCTGAAACTTCGCTACACGTGTAACTCCGATGACACTGAGCACTGCTGTTTATAAGTTTTCGATACTCTTAAAAAATCAATCAATAAATAGCTATTTTGTTCGAAAAATCGTTTTTGTTTCCGCATAAATCGACTCGTATCTTCCTAACTATTGATGGGCCATTTTTTATCTTTAATTTTCTAGCTTAAATTTTTAATTTTTAGCGATTATTCGAAAGAATGATCAATTGTTGCTTTCAATTTCTTTACATCGTGACATCCAAAAAACTGTACATATTCTACCTATTTGAAATTAAACTTTCCTTTAACAAAATTTATGTCATAAAATATAACTGCATGCCATTGTAAAACGTTTTCTAATTGGAAGTACCTACTGTGCTAAGGTCAGTTTTTAAAAAGTGTCCCACTGACAAACATTTGGAAAACCTGTTTGTTATTGATCAAGTGGCAAATTGGACGTTATTCATTATGCCTAGACAGTTTAAATGACCCCCAAAATGAAGGGGCAGCAAGGCAATAACCAATAAAACTATTAAACATAGTATTTATATTTTCCCAAACTCAGTTTGATTTCCTCATTTTTCTAAGTCTAGACAAATAGGCCAGAGGAATGTATTAAAACTCATATGCAAATGAATTCTCCGGAGCGTCATTTGGTAGGCGTATGGCAGGCATTAAACCTGGGAAATTACTACCCTTGGCGTTTTCGTAAATTGCGCTATATTTCATTTCTTTCCGGACTCCCGTTTTTCAAATTGAAATTTAATTTTTAGCACATTTCTTCAGAAATATCGATTTATCAATTTTCTGTGCGTGTTTGTTTCCGTGACATTTTGCTTTGTTAATTTTCCGGACGCCACTTAAAAAGACATTATTCATGAGTAAATCTGACAGCATAGAGATAAAATATACCCAGAACTAACGTTATGTATCTGCAGTAATGCACCTCTTTCACTGCGATGTTTATTATTTTTTTTAAACATATATCTCAGCGTTGCATCATTAAAATATTTAACAAAACCAGAAAAAATACAATTTAAAATTTTCCTGAGTCCGAGAAAGCCTCGATTTTTTAAAAACTGAATTGGTTTTTCAGAGCTTTATACTAGGAAACGATATACAAATTGATAAGACGTAGGGGAGGGTCACTTTCGAATATTTTTTTCGAAAATAAAAACAAATTTTTTATTAATTATATTTATTGTATTATTTATTTGTTTATTTTATTAATTATATTAATTATATTATATATTTATTTTTTATTAATTATATTTATTGTACATACTATAAATAATCAATTTCGTATTCTATTTGCAACATTATTACGGTTTCCCCAGTAATAGAATTTATGGTTGCCACTAAAGTTAATAAATTCAATAATTAAAGGAAACTGAATTAATTTCTGGAGTTCTTAGACTTGGAAAATGAAAATACATAAGTATAAAACAAACCTATCATTAACTTACTGGTATGTAAAAAAGCATTCAGAATTCTCATGATTTGACCATTTTGCATTGTATTTCCTTCGAATGTGTGTCTTCATTTCCACGAAGTCTATTACTTGCTGTATCGCAGGCAGATCAACCGGAGCCGTATATGCAGGTATGTGTTAGCTCGCTGCGTCAAACAGAATCCTCTGTTATTGTATTTTTGAGAACGCTGTGAAAACTTTAGCTCCTTCAGATGATACCTGTCCATGGTCTTACTGGACAGGTTAGGACTTCTTGATTCTTTGTATCAGTAATTAGAATACCTTCAATATACTGGGTAATTCATAATAAATATAGCGATTACAAACGGCTATAACTATTTAATTGAGAATTTATCGATCAGAATTTCACAGTGTAAAAGGAAATTCAAAATTTTCTGACTGCCCTTGGAGGCATGGACAGCATGTAAGCGGTAGTCTATGCGTTATAGAAATGTGCATTTTGAGAGAGGGAACTGTTTTGGGCAAATAAAGCACATAAGCAAGATCTTTCATATACAGTAAAATCTCTGTATAACGAATTTAAAGGGACAGAAGATAAAATACGTAATTCTGGAAACTTCGTTAAACCTGAAATTTCGCATCGTCATTGTATTAATATGGCATTCTTATTTGAATCCACCTTAAAATTTCGTAAATATATTTAATAAAATTACTCTAAAAAGCTTAAAATATGCATCTTTTCAACTCCTTATTCCAATGCAAACACGTAGATTCTTTGAATGCCTTGCATTCTACTGTAGTAAGATAATAATGCTATCATAATTCAGGTCGATCGAGGGTGGACTTGTTTGATTAGATGAATTCATGTTCGCGAATATGTGTTTGCTGTTTCTTACTAACATAGCCAGATGCATATTTCACCACACATAATACAATTTATTGTACTATATTGTGTTTCAATCTATTCATATTGTAGGTTTAAAGAGTTATCACATTGTGTTGCATGTATGGAAGAAAGAATGTGTAAAATGTAATGTACTTTATAAAATGTTACCTTAAAAAAAAAGAAGAGAACAACATTCTTTCGTGTCATATTTAGAAAGAAATGTGGCAATATGGGAAAGTTTGTAGTTGGTGAAAATATACCATATTATACCCCGAATATAACGCGATCTTTCTTGACTGATCGTTTCCCGTTAAAAACTTGACTCGCCCTAAATTCGAGATCTAGATAATTTTCTAAATATAACTGGTGGGATCGGGGGACCGTATAAAAATTTAAATTTCGTAATTTTTATACGAACTGGTTTATTGACTTCGATTGTTTCTGGTATAATAGAGTATACAATTTAAAGCATATTTGCAACAGGAACTACGTGTCTCTGACTAACGGTTTAGAAAATAGCCATTGGGAACCGTTAGCACTTGACACCCTGTATATATAAATATATGTATATAATTTTTAATATTTCTATAAATTTCAAAGCTATTTTAAGTGCTAAATGTTTTTCTATTTATTAAAAAATAATTCATGCATGAAAGGACGTAACTGCCTCAACATTTAGAAGGAAGGATGAATACATGCCAAACTTTTGCGAAATTTATCTCTGAAAATGAGTTCTCATTTTTCTGATACATTTGAGACTTCAATTAATCTAACAGCTGGATGTGGGAGGAGTTGAAGTGCTGGGGCGATAACAGAATGAAAAATCTGAAGCAAGCTTCTAAAAAATCTCACATGTGTATCAATTCTGTGTCTGTGTTTTGACTGCCCCAAATGGAAATGTACTAAAGAAAGCCAATTTAAATGATTATTAAAATTAAATATGTGATCTCCATCACAACCTGAACTTTGGATAGCAAATACTCACCTATCACAGTCGGAGAAAGAAAACAATTTTGTGAAATTTAAACGTTTCAAACCATGTAGTTTCGCCTGTTTTAACTTGCTGGAACTTGTACAAATGAAGTAGTAAAATAATTCTGAAATAAGTCTTAGGCACTGATGTCCATGGAATGGTGATGCTCGTGCGTTTCTTCCATTATTACTACAAAACAGGAGTTGCTGAATTTGTATTGGCTGATGGAACACAACTTCTTGTACCACTGCCTCACTTTTGTCATCTTTCTCTAACGCTGATGTGATGAGATTCCCAGCTGACAGGATTATTATTGAATGACTGACAAAGGTCCTTTCCACATAATTTTCTCACTATGGTGTTTATCATTTGAGCATTAGTATTGAGAATCATCTCAGTATTAGTAATATACAGTTGAATTCGTTTATAAAGATCGCCGATTTAACGAGGAAATTGAAAGTGCTTGGTTGGGTCAATAAGTCTATGGGAGCATAACTCACTTTTAATGAGTAAAACTCGGTAATAACGAGCAATATTTTTGTGATTCATTATACTTCTATTGACTTTTAGTGAAAGCGACAAATATAAAAAGTATCAGCCTCACCCGCTCTCAACATGCTCAGTGGCTTTCGAGCGCACAGAAAAACTTCAAACTTTTTACTTCCTCGTACGTAGTATAAGGAAGTAATGTGATCCCGAAATATTTTGGGGGCCAAATTTCGACAAAAAAACCGATTTTGACTACCACTAAATTTAATTTTAAGAATTTTTTCGATGCATCTCATCGTAGGCTAGCATGCACGATCATATGAACGCGTCTGCAACTCATTTTGACCAGCGGCGAGTCTATTGTGGTCAGTTTTTCCATGCCGTCTGTACGTACGTACGTCGTATGTATGTATGTAACTCGCATATCTCAAAAACTATTGGTCGTAGAATGTTGAGATTTGATATTTAGGATTGTTCTATGATCTAGTTGTGCACCTCCCCTTTTGGTCGCAATCGAATGTATAGTTTATGTACAGGACCGCCCAAAAGATTCGAAATACATTACGCTCTATGGGCCGAAATTCATTAAACTCGCCTAACTCAAAAACTATTAGGCGTAGAATGTCGAAACTTCATATTTTGGATAGTTGTAACATCTAGTTGTGCACCTCCCCTTTTGGTTTCATTCGACTTGATAGTTTATCTACAGGACCGCCCAAAACATTCAAAATACACTACGCTCAATGGGCCGAAATTCATTAAACTCACATATCTCAAAAACTATTAGGCGTAGAATGTTGAAACATTATATTTAGGATTGCTGTAACATCTAGTTGTGCACCTCCCCTTTCGGTTCCATTCGACTGAATAGTTTATCTACAGAACCCCCTAAAAGATTCGAAATACATTACGCTCTATGGGCCGAAATTCATCAAAGCGTTTTTTAGAGGTATTGGGCTGTTTCAAACGACTCAGAAGTGATATATGCTGTAATGAGTTAGAAAATAAATTTCTCCATTAAAAAACGTGTCTTAATCATTTACAGTTCTGCTACAGGAACACTCAAAAGATTTCCAATACATTATGGTCAATGGCAATTTTAGGGGAGTTCATCCATTTCAAGCACAATACCGTCCTACCACATAAGTTAGGTAATGGTCCGACCACGGTCACGTGCCTCCCTTAAGAACTATGCCAAAAGTCGCCAAGCTTGGCGACTTTTGGTGTACGTGTGTGCATATTTAACTCTGAAATCTCAAAAACTATTATGAAATTTCATATATAAGATTGTTGTAATATCTAGTTGTGCATTGTGTGTTTTTGGTTCCAATCTACTGGAGAGTTTATTTACAGGACCACCGAAAAGAATTTCAGTACTTTAATGTCTATGGACATCTTCAATGTAATACAATTGTAGTCAGTCATTGTTTGGTACGTGCCCAAAATCTCTGTCCCCGTCTGTCCTCGACCTTCGCGAGTATTGCCGAAATGTCGCCAAATTTGGCGATAGTCAGTCATTTGGTCCATGCTTAAAATCTCGCCAAATGTCGTCGACATTGACCAGTTTCGCCGAAATATCGCAAATTTGGCGCCAAAAATTATTTCTTATTTTGATTAACTCTAAAACTTTAACCCGTAGAATTTTGAACTTTTGTATTTAGAACTATATTATAATATCTAACTGTTTTCAATATCTTTTTTGACAGCAATCGACTGGGAATTTATTTACAGGGTGAGCCAAATGACTTTAAATACATTAAGGTGTATGAATGCATTCAATTCATTGAAAGCCTGTGGTCAATGATTACTTTGGCTATCCCCAAAATCTCGCAGACTATCTCGAGTTTGTCGGCTTTTGGTGAAATATCGCCAAATAAAGTGTCAGAAGGAAATCTTTCAAATTGAACTCAGCTTGGCGATATCGAAATATTTGGCTAGAAATCGCTAAACCTTACTATTATTGATATTTTATCTCTTTCAAACAAATAAGTTTAGAGGAAGTGCGTAAAAAACATTTTTGATTTAATAGACGTGCAAGGAAGTCATGTGTTGGACACGTCAGATTTTTTTTTTTTTTTAAGCCAGAGATAAAAATGACGCTGTTTTTTGGGCCATGTGTCGTCTCCAAAGAACAATAACACAGAAAAAGAGAATAAGCTAGTTCAAAGCAAGTTAACCAACATGGATAAAGGCACACTTATTTTCTACACAACAGGCATGCTAGACGAGAGCAGATGCTTTGAAATTATACGCCAGATCTTTCACACACGCACACACAGCAGAAAAACACGCACATACACAAAAGATTTTTGCAAAGTAAACACAATTTTTGAAACCTGTTTTACTTGATATGCATATCAAAAATATAGATTCAAGCCTAACCCCATAGATGAATAATCAGGAAGTGTTTAAGTACCTCAGTGTTAAATTTGAAGAATTGTAATGCAAATATATTTTCTGGCGATTACAAAAGATTCACTGCCAGAACACAGATGAATTGAAAAATGCTTAGTGATGCAAAAACACAGTTAAAAATAATCTGAAAATTCAGGAAACTTCTAGCGTTGATTTTCAGGGAAATGGCCGTTTTCTTCATGAATCGGTAATTTTCCGTTAAAAGAACAAAAATGTTTTAACTCTCAGAAATTTCAGATGAAAAAGGTGAATTTCCGTGTTTGGTTTGTTTTTTGCCTTTGTAAGTAGTTTTGAAAAATGGATTTTCAGCTGGAAAGAAATATTAACACCAAACGCTTTCTTATCAATAATTAGATATTAAACTTTAATTCATTAATGCTTTAATGAAGAATTCACTTTCATAACCAAGCATGCCTCAATTCAAATTCATAAATGTTAGAATGCCTAAAGAGTAATTTCTATTTTTTTTTTTTTTTTTAAATTTATTTATTCAAATTGGGAACGAAAAATCTGTAAAGGGATAGTTTTCAGATTTTTTAGCAGGCAATGTATTTTTTTACTTCCTTGTACGTAGTATAAGGAAGTAATGTGATCCCGAAAAATTTTGGGGGCCAAATTTCGACAAAAAAACCGATTTTGACTACCTCTAAATTGAATTAAAATTTTTTTTTCGATGCATCTCATCGTAGGCTATCATGCACGATCATATTAATGCGTCTGCAACTCATTTTGACCAGCGGCGAGTCTATTGTGGCCAGTTTTTCCATGCCGTCTGTACGTACGTACGTATGTACGTACGTACGTATGTATGTAACTCGCATATCTCAAACTATTGGTCGTAGAATGTTGAGATTTGATATTTAGGATTGTTCTATGATCTAGTTGTGCACCTCCCCTTTTGGTGACAATCGAATGGATAGTTTATGTACAGGACCGCCCAAAAGATTCGAAATACATTACGCTCTATGGACCGAAATTCATTAAACTCGCCTAACTCAAAAGCTATTAAGCGTAGAATGTCGAAACTTCATATTTTGGATATTTGTAACATCTAGTTGTGCACCTCCCCTTTTGGTTCCATTCGACTGGATAGTTTATCTACAGGACTGCCCAAAACATTCGAAATACATTACGCTCAATGGGCCGAAATTCATTAAACTCGCATATCTCAAAAACTATTAGGCGTAGAATGTTGAAACTTTATATTTAGGAACATTGTAACATCTAGTTGTGCACCTCCCCTTTCGGTTCCATTCGACTGAATAGTTTATCTACAGAACCCCCTAAAAGATTCGAAATACATTACGCTCTATGGGCCGAAATTCATCAAAGCGTTTTTTAGAGGTATTGGGCTGTTTCAAACGACTCAGAAGTGATATATGCTGTAATGAGTTAGAAAATAAATTTCTCCATTAAAAAAAGTGTCTTTATCATTTATAGTTCAGCTACAGGAACACTCAAAAGATTTGCAATACATTATGGTCAATGGCAATTTTAGGGGCATTCATCCATTTCAAGCACAATGCCGTCCTACCACATAAGTTAGGTAATGGTCCGACCACGGTCACGTGACTCCCTCAAGAACTATCCAAAACTCGCCAAGCTTGGCGACTTTTGGTGTACGTGTGTGCATATTTAACTCTCAAATCTCAAAAAATATTATGAAATTTCATATATAAGATTGTTGTAACATCTAGTTTTGCATCTCGATTTTTGGTTCCAATCTACTGGAGAGTTTATTTACTGAACCACCGAAAAGAATTTCAGTACTTTAATGTCTATGGACATCTTCAATATAATACAACTGTAGACGGTCATTGTTTGGTACATGCCCAAAATCTCGCCGTCTGTCCTCGGCCTTGGCGAGTTTTGGCGAAATATCGCCAAATTTGGCGATATTCAGTTATTTGGTCCATGCCCAAAGTATCGCCATTTGTTATCGTTCTTGGCGAGTTTTGGCGAAATATCGCCATATTTGGCGATAATCTGGCATTGTTTGGTTCATGCTTAAAATCTCGCCAAATGTCGTAGAAATTGACGAGTTTCGCCGAAATATCGCCAAATTAGGCGCCAAAAATTATTTCGTATTTTGTATAACTGTAAAACTTTAACCCGTAGAATTTTGAACTTTTGTATTTAGAACTATTGTAATATCTAACTGTTTTCAATATCTTTTTTGACAGCAATCGACTGAGAATTTATTTACAGGGTTTGCCAAATGACTTTAAATACATTGAGGTGTATGAATGCATTCAATTCATTGAAAGCCTGTGGTCAATGACTGCTTTGGCTATCCCCAAAATCTCGCAGACTATCTCGAGTTTGTCGGCTTTTGGTGAAATATCGCCAAATAAAGTGTCAGAAGGAAATCTTTCAAATTGAACTCAGCTTGGCGATATCGAAATATTTGGCTAGAAATCGCTAAATCGTACTATTATTGATATTTTATCTCTTTCAAACAAATAAGTTTAGAGGAAGTGCGTCGAAAATATTTTTGTTCTAATAGACGTGCAAGGAAGTCATGTGTTGGACACATCAGATTTTTTTTCAATGTTTGTAAGCATATCTATAAAAAATTCTAAACCGATCAATGAAGTAGCTTATTAAATGTAAAACATAAATTTGTGAAAATTAAAATTAATTTCTTGCCAACCCAATAATTTGACTGGGTAAGCAATAACTGGATAACACTTCGCCACGAACTTCACACATATATAATAATAACACATAGTAAATTTCATGAAAAGCATTTCCCTCATCCAATTTTCATTCTATGACTAAAATAAGCTTCACTTCAATCTTTAGTACGCCGCGATCAAGTCGAATAGCCTCTAGTAAAGAAAAGCGGCAGTCTCGCATTCAGTAGGTCGAGCGTTCGATTTTAAGGATAGTAAAATAAGTAGCGTTAAAGACAAACAAGTTATTCTGTATCCCCAGTTAGGTAATGTAGCGTTGAAAACGCCAATCGAAGAATATTTTAATTTTCGCCCGATTATTTCACAATTTTAGTAAAACGGAAAGTTACCGTTCAAAATTTTCTTAAACGGAAAAATGATAAACAGAACGGACATTTTCTGGAATTTTTGCTGCCAGTCGTTTTTCCGTCAATTTAAAGATTTATTTTAAACAGAGAATCAATAATATCGAAAGTACTGATGTCATATCATAAAATGTGTTACCGTTGTTGCTTCCAGGAGGGGGATTGACCAGAAAAAAATTTGGTGGTGGTGTTGAGGGGTCTTATCTCCTTTCTCTGATAAATGCTTTGGAATTTACAAAGTAAGTCAATAGTCACTTTCTTACAGTCTAAACTTAATAGGTACAGGAGAACGTGTCCCTTCATCTGAATTCGCCAATGGTTGTTTCCTGCTGTTAGTTTCAGCAGATCTGTAGAAATAGTTGCGTTATATAATGCTCTTTTCACTGTATGTATTGGTTTTCGATTGAGATAAATTCGATTTCCGAATTTTCTTTGGTGTAATTGGCCAATTACTGAGTTCTCAATCGGCTACCCAGGAAGACAAAGGGACACGCATCATTCTGAAAGAACAGAGGATGCTGTATAATTTTTAGACCGAAAGAATTTATCCTCTCAGATATCACGTTTTTATTTCTTTACAACTCAGAATTTTAGCTACCTTCGAGGAAGTTTTTTGCAATACTTTACGTTTCTAATTTCAATTTTCAAGAAGAAAAGTTTTAAATCTTCTTAAAAAATAAATAAAAAATATATAAATAAAAAAATCGTAAGCCTGAAAATGGAAACTTAAATACTATATCAGTTAGATATGGTTTTCTTGACAACTATTTAGGGCATACAAAGCAGTTGCTTATGGATGAGTAAAAGAGGCCCAACTATAAAAAGCGTACGCGCCTTTAATTCATTATATATACTTGTTGTTTGACATTTTAGTTTATTTTTTCTGAAATATCTTCTTTAAATTAATATTTGGGGAAGTTTTTTCTTGCACAAAACTGCGTATGCTGTTTATTTTCTATACAGAGCTGTTGATGAGCATGAAAAAATAAATTTAGAAATAACCAAGGTAAAAATTAAAATATATGTTTGAGTAAGTATGGTATGGATTAGAAAAAAAACCTTCCAAATTACTTTTTTACAGTTGAAATATAGGATCCTTTGTATTTTTCTATACCTATAAAATAGAATGAAATAATAAATAAAATATCCTTTGTAACATTTATTAATTTTCTGTTATATCTATTAATTTTTTACTCTACTTTTGTTATTCAAACAGTTCACACCATACTATTAAATTCACAAATTACATGTTTATAAATTAAAGAAAAATATAAACGTTGTTCTATACTTAGTTTTTTTTTTTTTTTTGAAAACGACTAAATTAAACAAATAATTATATAAAGAGAATTATTTGACAAAATAATACGCTCCAATGATTTTGTAAGATCGTTATATTTAATTTATAGACTAGAAACTGATCCAGAAACTTAAACGATTCCGTTCATTATCCATTCTATCTTTATACGTTCATTGCATTTATTGGGAATTCGTAGATATTTTAAAACTTTTCATTGGATATTCATTTTTAAAAACTCTTCTTTTGTAAAAATACTATAGACGCAAATTTATGCTAATAGTAGGAAAGCAGTTTCTAAAAAGTTAACCATCATATCTGAGCTACATTTTAGTATTTTAATTTACTTTTTAATGTTAGATTCTGTATTTAATACTTTTACACAAAAAAACTCTAATTACAACAGCAAAAGAAAAAAACTCTCCATGATTTAAAATATGAATAAGTACATTGTCAGAGAAAAACGTTTCCATTATAAGATATTCAGCATCAGCATGCCTTCAAACTTAAACCTCTATCAATAGTTCGATATAAGAGCCTGAAATTCTAACATAAAAAGAACTAGATGACAATTTTCAACGTTTCTGTACTTTGTTATTCTTTCAAACATTTTATAGACATAGGGATATCAGTAATCCGAGTCAGTGAAACTTTTTACGATGATACCTGCACGTAATAATCGATATATCAGATTTCAATAGACATGAATTACAGCAGGTGAACATTTTCATTTCCCCCCCCCCCCCCCTATCTAAGAATGGGCGGGCAATTCTTGTCCATTTTTAAACTTGCTCACCACAATGATAAAGAAAAAGGAAAAGAAATACAATTTCGATTTTGTCCTTTAGTTATAACGCATGATGGAAATACGTGACCGTTTAGAATTTTTGATATCAGTGCTCTAATTTTTTCTTCTTCCTTGAATGAAGTTATTGGAAACAATATACCTTAATACTTAGGTAATAAAATAGTTCTGGAATGTTATTAAAGGAAGTTATTGAGAATAATATCTGAAAATACTTCTTACAATTTCAATGTTACGATTACAACAAATGAAATTGCTTTAAAGTTTTTGATTACGAATAGCACATTTGATATTGCAATGAACTTTGAAAGATAGTTCAGAATTTAACACACGTTTTCTTTATTATTATTTAGCTATTACTGCTGTTGTTGAAGTTATACAGCATTAGAGTTAAAAAATATAAAGATAAACGACGGATTATTTTAGTCACATGTTTATAAAGCATAATTTTTTTCTTAAGACAAAAATTATTTTGTTTTAAGACTGTAATATATATATATTTCATTTATATAGGAGGCCATATATATATATCTATAGTGAGTCAAATATATCTCTGCTGTTAATTTTCTTTTCCTAACAAAAATTTCTGTCAATAAAAAACAACTTTTGCTATATATTTAAAAATACCCTTTTCTAAAGCACCCATCATTCTTTTATCAGTGAAGAGACACGTCTGTTTGAAAATAATTGCTTTCCGAGAAAAGAAAAATGTCAAAAATTATGACTTATGACATTTTTTTGAACAGTAGAATGGTCTTTAAAACATTTTATATACTATTCTAGAACAAAAAGCCTCTTGAGTTTTTGATTGAGGTAAATTATAGCTCGAAATTTCAATAAACTGCTTGTAATTGTTCATGTATGCGTCCTGCATCTAAGAAGCTGGTTTTCAGAATCTGAGAAAACGTTACAGAATACAAGTTCGCTTTTTGACAATTTCCATCAATGCTGAAAAGTGCTTGATTTCGATTTTTCTGTCTGTCCGTGCTATAACTGGCATAAATAAATACTTGTTATTGCTATGGACTATACCACGATGGGTAAATGGGGGGAAAAGGTCCGCGATTTTGAATTATAACTCATTTCTGAAAAATTGCAACATGTTATGAACCTAAACTTTTTATTAGAATACAGATTAAACCTTTACCTGTCATCTTAAATGATCATTTTTTATCTAAAACATAATACATAAAAACTGGGAGTGACTTTTAAAAATTTTGGTATTTTCGGATCTTTGCCCCATCTAATGGGGTAAAGATCCGCTGTGGTGGATATGCCACAAAACTCAGAAATGAAACCCATTTGCAAAGTTGTCTTAGCTGCAAAATCCTTATTTGTCAGGTTGCGAGGCTGATTGCTATCAGCACCTTCAGCACTGGTGGAATATAATTAAATTTTTCATTATTTTTTGCTATGAACTGCATGGAAAATTTTGATTTAATATGACAACAATATGTAAAGTATGTATTATAAACTTAATAAAAACAGACAGACAAAAAGGAAAAAGAATCACTGCCAGTTAAATTTAATTAGAGAAACTTACAAAATAGTTGGAAGACAGTTAGCTGTTACAGAACTAAAAGGTACTCAAACCTCTAAGGGCCGTAGAAAAACTTATCATATTGCTAAAACGAACTGATGTGAACGTAAATGTTGCAATCACAAACCGGATCAGTGGCAAAAATAAAATACATGCTTAGCTGAAAATTTTACATGCTCGGGCATGTCGGGCAATAGATTTTTCAGGCTCTGATGAACATCATCATTACAAGGCCCAGAATTTAGCACAATATGATAATTATTGGAAGGCTCAAGACTTGACACAACATGCGAATATCAAACAGCCAAAACCATTATTAGGCAACAAAACCATCATTATAACCCCCAAAGTATTAGGGGCAAAGATCCGCATTTGGATCTTTACCCCATCGTACATGCAGATTCTTGCCCCATTTGATAAGGGTATGAAAATTGCTTTCCTGCGGTTTTGGTTAAAATTCAGATCACTTGATGCATAAAGTAATGAGATCATTATTAAGTTAGCTTCACATAAAAAAAAAAAAAACCTTAAAACATAAATCTGTAAAATTGAGAGCAAAAAATAGGTTCAAAAATTAAAAAAAACACTACATCAAAATACACATAACAGTAATTTACCCCACTGTGTGAAAACCGAAAATCGCATATTCGTGATTCTTTATTTGCAAAACCAGCGACATTTAGGGAACTTGTGAAAAAATCAGGGCGACTAATTTAGATCTCTAAATAATAAGAAAACACATGTGGAATCTTATCCTTGCCGACCTTTACCCCCACATACCTTACCTGTTTGAAACTGATGTATATAGCATTAATACATTTTTTCAAATGGAGATCCAAAATTTTTTCAATAATTTAAGGTTTATTGGCTATATAGTTCCAAAATAAAGGTATATGTTTCTGAAGGTTCTTGGTCAAAACAAGTGTATAACATTTACAACAGGGCCATCTAATTACAGTGGTTAAAATTAATTTTTTAGTTTATTATTTGATTCAACTTATTCAAGCTCATTATCGAAAAGACACGGAGACAGCGATTACCCTTCAATGCATATAATGATTTTCTGGCATGCGTTTCTGAATGCCTTGTTAGAATCCATTAAAAGTCCTTAGACCAAGGCACCCCCCTAAGCTGATAACCCTCGAATAGCTTTGCCTCAACACAACGCAAATGAACGCCACTTTGTTCCATGGTGTTTAATTCTAGAAGTGAATTTTTACTTTTCAAAATCTAAATAATGCGCTAGTAAAAAATCCCCTGGTAAATTTTTATCCCCTGGATAATTTCGAGCAGCTATTTCAAACGAACTGCTTTCGAACAATTTTCTGAAGTTACGAATTCCAAAAATCGGGAAAGGGGTAAATTTTCAGATTTTTGAAGTAGTTCATTTTTTCCTTTTATATTTTTTGCGTATTTGTGCAAATTTTCAAGCCGATCTTGATCAAAGATGCGAATTTGATTACATTTTTTGGAGTAGAATTTCTATACAATTCACAAAAATTGCAAATATGTTTTAGTTATACCGTATTTACGACAGCTTTCTACATTTCTTCTTCATTAGAGTAATTTCTTGAAAAAAAAATTGCAAAAAGGATTGCTACAGGGAAAGGGTGGATTTTTAGATTCTTAAAGTACCGCATAATATTTTTTAAATACTTTTTTGTATGGAAATATGAAAAATTTCAAGCCTATCCCACCAACGGTGTAGAAATTGTAAGGATTTTTGAACTTTATTTATTTTTTCATGTTAGAGTGATGGCGGCAAAAGTTTTATTTTCGAGTGGTACGAACCGGAATTGTGACAGTCAGCAATTATATCATTGCTATATATTTGCTGTTTGTAACAAAAAATGTAATTGATTTGAATTATCATTTACCAAACAAAATATATTTCTATTAAAAAATGTAATCGTAGACAATTAAAAAGATTGATAGAAAAACGCACATCAGAAATTGATAAAGTGGCTTGTAAAATGTTAGATTTTTTGCCAGAAAAGCAAAAATCACAGTTAAATTATTGAAATATGAAAAAGCATAACCAAAAACTCAACATTTGCAAGTCGCTTTGAAATTCTTGAAGCTTCATATTACAATTTATCAAATTACTTTTTAATACTTTTTTGTTAATAGAAAAAAAAAGCCACTAATTAAAAATAAATTACCAAATACAGTGTTCTGGAAAAAAGATTAAAAAAAAGCTCCAATTAAATTGATGCCATCCAGACACAGTTATTCAAAACTAAGTAAGTGATCTCACGAACCTATATTTATTTATAACGCTCCAAGGTCGAACTCAATTAGCTTATTCAGTTAAAGTAATTAGTTAATTAAATTTTTTATGCCTTGAAATAAGGGTTTATTAATCAATTTTTAGTTTTTATTCCTTGGTTAATTAATTGTTTTGTAGTTACTGAAAGCCTACTTTTAAATTTATTATGTACGAATGGCTACTCAAGGCTCAAAAGTGAACATCTATGTAAAAGAATACTGAAAAGTGATCCTACACAGGTACAGAGAGGGAGAGAGGTAAGGAGGTTGTACCTCCCGCCAAGAACAATGAATTTCTACTATATAAAAAAGTGTATTCAAAGTAATTACTATTTATATCTACCTATATAATACCTAACGAATGCGGTAACAAAATCGATGTTATTTCCACGTTGTGGACAGCAACAGCTAGATGTAAACATTACTGCAATTACAATATCGCATGTGCGAAAACCAAAATTAACAGTTCAATAATGTCAAATGGAGCATGCATATGTCACGCAGTAGCTAGATTATAAAATAACAATAATGGATACGCAAAAATGCAAACTCTTTCGGACTTTTTCACAGCTTTAAAATATCGAATTTTACAATACTTGGTGCATTAATCGCCCATCTAAAATATGTCATCATGTGCATTGGGCTAAAGCGCATTTTAGCTATTTGCTGTTTCAACATCGGCTTTTATGATGGCACCCTAAATGCGTAGCAACTCTAACCTAAATAAGTTTAATGACAAATACTGTTAAAATAAAGAAAAATGATTTTCATTGAAATGAATTTAGTCAACACTGCACTGAGTATAAAGAACAGTGCGCCGACCCACCTCGGTGGCTAGTATTAAAAATTCCTACAACTGTATTGCCCCCTGCCCCCGAAAAAAAAATGTGTTGCAATACAGTGTGACCACTAAAGTTTCTTGTCACCCTCTTAATTTCGGAACGGCTGCTGCTATTTTTATAAACGTGGTGCCTAGGTAAAGTAAATTGGATATGCACTACCCAATGTGACCGCTCACAGCGCCACCTGGTTTAAAACTGCGGAGTTACCTTTCGTATCTCGAAAACGGTACCAGATATAGGAGAAAAAAGTGAATTACAAAGTTGTAGAGCATTATCGATTTAGTACGAAAAGACACCTCATTGACATGGATGTGAAAAACAGAACGGTTAAAACGTGCATTTGTATTTTCGTTATTCCCTGCTCCGCGAAAGGGAAAAAATCTGATGTGTCCAACACATGACTTCCTTGCACGTCCATTAGGTCAAAAATATTTTCGACGCACTTCCTCTAAATTTATTTGTTTGAAAGAGATAAAATATCAATAATAGTAAGGTTTAGCGATTTCTAGCCAAATATTTCGATATCGCCAAGCTGAGTTCAATTTGAAAGATTTCCTTCTGACACTTTATTTGGCGATATTTCACCAAAAGCCGACAAACTTGAGATAGTCAGCGAGATCTTGGGGATAGCCAAAGTAGTCATTGACCACAGACTTTCAATGAATTGAATGCATCCATACACCTTAATGTATTTAAAATCATTTGGCTCACCCTCTAAATAAATTCCCAGTCGATTGCTGTCAAAAAAGATATTGAAAACAGTTGGATATTATAATATAGTTCTAAAGACAAAAGTTCAAAATTCTACGGGTTAAAGTTTTAGAGTTATACAAAATACGAAATAATTTTGGCGGCCAAATTTGGCGATATTTCGGCGAAACTCGTCAATGTCGACGACATTTGGGGAGATTTTAAGCATGGACCAAAAAAGAAAGATTATCGCCAAATTTGGCGATATTTCGCCAAAACTCGCCAAGAATGATGACAAATGGCGATACTTTAGGCATGGACCAAATGACTGACTATCGCCAAATTTGGCGATATTTCGCCAAAACTCGCCAAGGTCGAGGACAGACGGCGAGATTTTGGGCATGTACCAAACAATGACTGTCTACAGTTGTATTATATTGAAGATGTCCATAGACATTAAGGTACTGAAATTCTTTTCGGTGGTCCTGTAAATAAACTCTCCAGTAGATTGGAACCAAAAATCGAGATGCACAACTAGATGTTACAACATTCTTATATATGAAATTTCATAATAGTTTTTGAGATTTGAGAGTTAAATATGCACACACGTACACCAAAAGTCGCCAAGCTTGGCGGCTTTTGGCATAGTTCTTGAGGGAGGCACGTGACCGTGGTCGGACCATTACCTAACTTATGTGGTAGGACGATATTGTGCTTGAAATGGATGAATGCCCCTAAAATTGCCATTGACCGTAATATATTGGAAATCTTTTGAGTGTTCCTGTAGCAGAACTACAAATGATAAAGACACTTTTTTTAATGGAGAAATTCATTTTCTAACTCTTTACAGCATACATCACTTCTGAGTCTTTTGAAATAGCCCAATACCTCTAAAAAACGCTTTGATGAATTTCGGCCCATAGAGCGTAATGTATTTCGAATCTTTTGGGCGGTTCTGTAGATAAACTATTCAGTCGAATGGAATCGAAAGGGGAGGTGCACAACTAGATGTTACAACAATCCTAAATATAAAGTTTCAACATTCTACGCCTAACAGTTTTTGAGATATGCGAGTTTAATGAGTTTCGGCCCATTGAGCGTAATGTATTTCGAATGTTTTGGGCAGTCCTGTAGATAAACTATCCAGTCGAATGGAACCAAAAGAGGAGGTGCACAACTAGATGTTACAACTATCCAAAATATGAAGTTTCGACATTCTACGCCTAATAGCTTTTGAGTTAGGCGAGTTTAATGAATTTCGGCCCATAGAGCGTAATGTATTTCGAATCTTTTGGGCGGTCCTGTACATAAACTATCCATTCGATTGCCACCAAAAGGGGAGGTGCACAACTAGATCATAGAAGAATCCTAAATATGAAATCTCAACATTCTACGACTAATAGTTTTTGAGATATGCGAGTTACATACATACATACGTACGTACGTACGTACGTACAGACGGCATGGAAAAACTGGCCACAGCAGACTCACCGCTGGTCAAAATGAGTTGCAGACGCGTTAATATGATCGTGCATGCTAGCCTACGATAGGATGCATCGAAAAAAATTTTTAAATTAAATTTAGAGGTAGTCAAAATCGGTTTTTTTGTCGAAATTTGGCCCCCAAAATTTTTCGGGATCACATTACTTCCTTATACTACGTACAAGGAAGTAAAAACGATCAAAGAAAGAAGAAAACAATTATTTATAACAATACACCTTTATTTAAGACTAGCGGCTACCTGCGATTTCGTCTGCGTCGGCTTGAGAATTAGGTCCAGAAAGAAATGAAGCATGTGTGAATAACAAATATGTTTGCACTACAGACACAAAAAGTGACTGTATTTAAATATTATTTATTTTTTACTTATTTTAAATGGAGTATAACACATGGTAGTATACTTCATTTAAAATAAGAGAGTATGCAGAGTTACTAAATTTAGATTTTTTTTAAACATTTGGCGAATACAGAGTTATGACAATATTTGCGAACTATTTTGAGCGTTCTTGTAAAAGAAATATGTATGCTGTTCCCACGAATTTCAGCCTATGTTCATGAGGAATAGTGCAGCTTCCTATAAGTGAAAAAAGTTTTGGAATTAGTTCAGTAGTTACAGATACACACAAAGCGTAATATAATTCTTATGAGTATTCCGGTAAAAGAACTATTTGTGATATACATAAAAGGTAGCCTATAACACTCAGGGCCACACCAGTGGCTGAGAGGTTCTGCTCTCTAAACTGGAAAGCCAGAGGTGCTAGGTTCAAACAGCAGCCGCGCCTGTCGACCTTGCCGTTAGGAGTTTGCCGTGGTTTTCTCCGAAAACTCGCGTAAATAAGGGGTAGGATCCCTTAGAAAGTCCCGCCTTCCCCCCCCCCCCACACACACACAAAGGGAATTCCTTATATAGGCCTAGAACCCTAGTGCAGTCAATCGGTCTTAATTCACAATCACATAAACAATAATACTCAGGAATAGTGTAACTTTCAATCAGTGAAAATAGTTCTAGAATCGGTTTAGTAGCTACAAAATGTCTATAGAGCGTTGAGTATTAGAATTATTTTAAGTGTCTTCGTAAAAGAATTATTTATGCTATAGGCAAAAAGTTTGCCTGTATGTCAATCCAAGGTATAAGCTATCTTCATTCCAAATTTTATCCGAATCCGTTCAGCCATTTTTGTGTGATTCAGTCACAAATATCCAAACACACAAACGTACACATTTATATTATAGGCAGGATTTGGAAATTTATGAACTTTACGGAACGCAATTGGACTTTTCTAATTAATAATTAAAAAAGTAATTAAAAATCCAAAATTCTAAATAGCCTATAACCTTCTCCAGGGTCCTATCTATCTCTATAGCAAAATTCATCATAATCGAATCAGCGGTTTAGACGTGAAAGCGTAGCAAACAAACAAACTCATTTTCGCATTTATAATATTAGTTAGGATGTTGTTCAACTTCGCACCGTCAACTGCAATGCACATGGATTCTCACTTGAATTTCACACTGCACGAGTTGGAGCATAGAGGGTGACACGTTGGCACAAGCGTCCGTAAAGTGTCGTTTAAGGTCTTGCAATGTTTGTGGAGGGGTCGCATATACCTGCTGTTTTAGGTATCCCCACAGAAAAAAGTCCAGTGGAGTCAGATCAGCCGAACGTGAAGGCCATCGCTCCATGGCCGTGACCTTCAACATAGTAGAAACCCAACAAAATGTCTCTTTCATACTAGTGGTCTCAAGTGAACAGGTGTGACGTTTCTTACTTATTTGCATACCGCAAAAATTTCGAACATTAAGTGCAAGCTGCGTTGAATTGATATTGAGATCAGTACAAGGATGCAACTCTCGGGGCTTGAACCAGAGTCCTTTGGACTAGGAATCGCAAGCGATACCACTGTGTTAGCCCGAAAGATAATGTTTTCTCCTTCTGTTCACATTTTGTGACGTCACAGTGTAGGAAATCACGAAAATACAAATGCACGTTTTAACAGTTCTGTTTTTCAAATCCATGTCATTGAGATGTCTTTTCGTACTAAATCGATAACGTTGTAGAACTTTGCAACTCACCCCCCCCCCCCTTATCTCGTACCGTTTTTGAGATACGAAAGCTAACTCCGCAGTTTTCCACCAGGTGGCGCTGTGAGTGGTCTCATTGGGTAGTGCATATCCAATTTACTTTATCTAGACACCATGTTTATAAAAATAGCTGCAGCCGTCCCGAAAATAAAAGGGGACAAGGGACTTTAGTGAGCATACTGTATTAGGATTTTTCATGCTTCAGTAAGCGATATAAATAGCGTGAATCTGCGATTTCCTCCCCATCTCTATGCATATGTATATACAAGCCTATGCATATGCCTATGCTATGCCATATGCCTATGCATATGTATATACAAGTTGTGTAGACCGGAGTTGCACGTCTGCATATTAAAAGTTTTAAGGCAATTGCCGAAAAGAATTATCAGCAGGTGTCCGCTAGTCTAGTTAACTAATCATCCAGTCCCATTCTTAAGGACGGGAGTAAGACTTATTTTCACAACAAATACTGATGCAAAATATGCTCACATACAATGCACAAAAAGTTTTCGATAAAAGGATACATGACTTATATGGAGAATTTAGTTAACAATAGTTTAAAAAAAATTCCCCTCCCTGGCCTTCCTTTAATTTTTAAAAATACAAAGTGCACTCTAAAAATGCATACACACTTTGACATGTCTTACAGAAAAATCTGATGTGGACATCGCGACTTCTCTGTATGTCTAATAAATAATAAATAATTTCGATGCACTTCATCCAAATTTATTTCATTTGAAAGAGATACAATACTTCAATAATACTGCGGTGGCAGTGTCGGGCAAATTTCCTGCCTGGCCGCCGATTGCGAAAGCCACAGCAGAATGCGCACGTGGTGACGTTGGCGTGGTGACGATGGTCAGGATCTGCAGAGACAACTCAACCGTGCTCGCGCTATATAACCGTGGTATATAAGCAGGTGCTGCTGCGACAGCAAATATACCTGTTCTTAGTTAATAAAGTTTCCTAGTTTATGAATGCGTACTTATTTTTACGTCCCTGCTCTAAGTTACCTGGATTAAGTTTAGACGGCGTGCTGGTTGTAAGATAAGTAAAACTCCAGCACCCGTAATACTAAGGTTTAGCAATTTCTAACCAAATATAAGAGATGTCGCCTAGCTGAGTGCAGTTTTAAAGATTTATTTCTTTCCCTTAATTTGGCGATATTTCGCTGAGATGTCCAAAATCCGCTGAGATGTTTTGTGCGATTTTGGGGCATAGCTGAAATAGTGATTGACTACAGACTTTTAATGAATAGAAGGTCTCCATAGACCCTACTGTATTGAAAGTCTTTCGGATGACCCTGTAAATAAATAGTCCAGTTGATTGCGATAAAAAGAGATAAACAGTTAGAAATTACAATAGTTCTAAAGACAAAATCTCAGGATTTTACGGTTAAAAGTTTTAGAATTATGCAAAATACTTAATCGTTTTGGCGCACAAATTTGGCGATATTTTCGCAAAACTCGCCATGTCTATGGCAGTTGGAGATTTTGGGCATGGCCCAAACATTGACTGACTATAGATATATATTAAAGATGTTCGTAGACTTTAATGTATTGAAATTCTTTTCGGAGGCCTTGTAAATAAACTATCTAGTCGATTGAAACCAAAACAGGAGGTACACAACTAGATTTTACAGCAATCTTATATATGAAATTCGTTGTATGTTGTAATGAATCTCAAAAGCATCCAATTCATTGAAAGTCTGTGGTCAATGACTACTTTGGCTATCCCCAAAATCTCGCAAACTATCACAAGCTTGTCGGCTTTTGGTGAAATATCGCCAAATAAACTGTCAGAAGGAAATCCTCCAAACTGAACTCAGCTTGGCGATATCGAAATAGTTGGCTAGAAATCGCTAAACTTTACTATTACTGAGGTTTTATCTCTTTTAAACAAAATAAGTTTAGATGAAGTGAGCCGAAAATATTTTTGATTTAATAGACATGCAAGGAAGTCATGTGTTGTCCACATCAGATTTGCTTTTACTTTACTTACACTTTAGTTGTTTTTATTTTTACTTGCTTTACTTACTTTTATGCAACTCATTTTTACCAACGGCAGGTCTATTTTGACCAGTTTTTCCATGCCGTCTGCAAGTACACACATACGTACGCACACGCATGTATGTATGTAAGTAACTCGCATATTTCAAAAACTGTATTGGTCATAAAATGTTGAAATTTAATATTTAGGATTTTGCTAACATCTAGTTGTGCACCTCCCCTTGTGGTCAAAATCGAAAGAATAGTTTATCTGCAGGACCGGACAAAAGATTCGAAATACATTACGCTCTATGGGCCGAAAGTCATCAAACTGCCAAATCTAAAAAACTATTAGACGTGGAATGTTGAAACTTTATATTTAGGATTGTTGTAACGTCTAGTTGTGCACCTCCTTTTTGGGCTCTATTCCACGCGATAGTTTCTATACGGGGTTGCCCAAAAGAAATACATTACTCTCTATGGGCCGAAATTCATTAAACTGACATATCTCAAAAACTATTAGACATAGAATCTATACTAAGGAATGTTGTAACATCTAGTTGTGCATCTCCCCTTTCGGTCCCATTCGACTGGATTGTTTATCCACAGGGACGCCCAAAAGCTTCGAAATACATTACGCTTATGGGCCGAAATTCATTAAACTCGCATATCTCAAAAACTATTAGACGTAGAAAGTTCAAAATTTATATTTAGGATTGTTGTAACATCTAGTTGTGCACCTTCCCTTTCGGTCCCATTCGACTAGATAATTTATCTACAGGGCCGCCCCCAAGATTTTAAATACATTACGCTGTATGGGCAGAAATTCATTTAAGCATATTTTAGAGGTATTAGGCTACTTTAAACGCCTCAGAAGTGATATATGCTGTTAAGGGTTACAAAATGAATTTCTCCATCGAAAAAAGTGGCTCTATCATTTCAAGTTCTGTTACAGGAACACTCAAAAGATTTCAAATACATACGGTCAATGACAATTTTAGGGGCATGCATCCATTTCAAGCACAATATCGTCTACCCTATAGTTATGTAATAGTCCAACCACGGTGTTAAGTTGGTGCGGGTGCTTAAATGTGAGTGGTAAGACAAAAAATTTATTTTAATTTAAATTTAACTGAATTTCAGTGAGAATGCTGGTAATTAAAAAGTAAAAATTCTAAACACGAGGAATAATAAGTACTAAATTACTTCCAGATAAAAAGTGCATATTATGAAAAGCCCTGGCGAAACTGAGGAACCTAAGTTTAACCTGTTCAAAATATTTCTTTGAGAAATTTTTACAATGATACTCAAGGTACAGAAATACCAATATTCTACACTGAATTAAGGCACCCACACCTCAATGTATAGTGGTAATATCATTGCGTTGTGAAAATAAAATAATTTAATTTATACAATAGCCATGCAAACTAGAGGAACTCACCTGGAAATAAGATTAAAGGTTTGTCATTCTCTACTGTCTCCAGCTGTAAATTAAATAGCATGCAGGGAGACAAAAAATTACTGATTCATTTTGGTACCAACTTTCTTTATTAGAGGATATTTGAAAAATAATTTTCTAGATTAAATAATTAACAACAATTCAATATTCACCTAATTTATCATTGAAATTTTACTAACATACAGAAACATTTTCAAAGTACCTTATATGGAGCACACCATATATTCGCTCCTCATCAAAAAACTTAGTAATAATATTGAAATTTATCATCATTTTCAAATAAATGCATGGATTCAAAGTAATTTGTATAACTTAACTCAAACCAATACTTTTAAGTAAATGCTTAGTGTTTAATGTATATGCTTTACAGAATCACTCAGATTTAAGTTCTCAGCACATAGAATAAAATGTCAAATGAAATCACCTATTTTACACTGTAAAAAAATTGATCCACTATGATTTGAAACTAATTAATTGCTGATGAAAATTAACAATTACAAATTAATTATCATGCTGATTTTTGCAGTTATCATTACTAAAAATAATGATCTCAATTGACATATTATTACACTAATATATTATATTCAATTCAGATTTCAATACATTTTCACAACAATATTTCCCCTGTTAATTTTCAAGTTCAAAAATTCTTTTTTTTACTAGAATCACTTCATTATCTTTCTTTGAAGGAGAATAAAATGGAATTTATAAAGATCTACATTACCACCGATGTCCTTGGCAGTAAATCAAGCTTTTAACACTTCTGCTCATCGTAGCTGCTGTCACATGGACAGATCCTTTGGTAGAAATGAAGCGACATCAATTCTGCCATATTTTTTTTTGTTGAGTCAACACTGATTAATAATTCTTCTTCACCGCAGAATTCTTGTAGTATATTTCATCGATGAATATAGATAAAAATGTAGAGCCTCAGCCGCTTCGGAGCAGGACACAAAATTTTTACGATGAACACATCTATATTCGTATAATCTGAAGAATTTTTTTTTAGCAGTATTTAACATCTCTTCATCTTCATGATTTCATACAAACAAATCTTTAAATAGCGTAGTAAAAAATAGAAAAATTGCAGCGAGGCGGGGGATGCCCTGTTCGTGCAGTCTTCTGCCTGCCAACGAACATTCGAAGAAAAAATGTGGGCATCCCCGCCTAAAAAAACACGCACCTTTCTTCACATTTCAAAACGCACAACTGCTTCAACGAACTTTTTTCGAAAGCCGTTGCCACTGAGAGTGGAGGAAAAATTTTTTCATTTTCCGCTGAGTCATTCCCCTGACTTGGGTGATCGGTGAACAGAACCAGTTTCGCTGCGTCGTGACGTCATTCCTCTTGCTCTGAGATGAAGAGGAAAGGAGAAAAGTTCACGCAGGAATTTACTGTGATTCTAGTGGCAACCAGACAGCTTTGTTTACAAA
This sequence comes from Cheiracanthium punctorium, assembly GCA_038373885.1. NCBI lineage: Eukaryota > Metazoa > Arthropoda > Arachnida > Araneae > Cheiracanthiidae > Cheiracanthium > Cheiracanthium punctorium. Next base: position 113,224 of record JAWZYV010012920.1, read on the forward strand.
CAATTTTACAGACGTGCGAAGTTGTTGTGTTTTTACTTGGATGTAATGTGCTTCCCATTTTTTTTGTTTGTTACACTACAGTGTAACACACGGTCACGTCCCTCCCTCAACAACTACACCAAAAGTCGCCAAGCGTGGCGACTTTTGCTGTACGTGTGAATGTATTTAATTCTCAAATCTCGAAAACTATAAGTCGTAGAATGTTGAAATTTCATATATAAGATTTTTGTAACATACAGTTGTGCATGTCGATTTTTGATTCCAATCTACTGGAGAGTTTATTTACAAGACCATCCAAAAGAATTTCAATACATTAACGCCTATGGACATCTTCAATGTATTACATCTGCTGTCAGTCATTTGTTATCGTCCTTGGCGAGTTTTGGCGAAATATCGCCAAATTTGGTGATAGTAATTTCGTCCATGTCCAAAATATCGCCATTTGTTATCGTCTTTGGCGAGTTGAAGAAGTATCGCAAAATTTGGCGATAGTTAGTCATTGTTTGGTCCATGCTTAAAATCTCCCCGTATATCGTCGACCTTGGCGAGTTTCGCCGAAATATCGCGAAATTTGGCGCCAAAAATTATTTCATATCTTGCAGAACTCTAAAACTTTAACCCGTAGAATTTAGAACTATTGTAATAGCTACTTGTTTTCATTATCTTTTTTTGACTGCAATCGACTAGGTAATTTATTTACAGGGTCAGCCAAATGACTTTAAATACATTAAGGTGTATGGATGCATTTAATTCATTGAAAGTCTGTGGTCAATGACTACTTTGACTACCCCCAAAATCTCGCAAACTATCTCAAGCATGTCGGCTTATGGTGAAATATCGAAAAATAAAGTGCCAGGAGGAAATCTTTCAAATTGAACTCAGCTTGACGATATAAAAATATTTCGCTAGAAATCGCCAAATCTTAGTATTACTGCAGTATTTTGTCGCTTTCAAACAAAATAAGTTTAGATGAAGTGCGCCAAAATATTTTTGAGTTAATAGACGTGCAAAGAAGTCATGTGTTGTCCACATCAGATGTGTATATATATATGGACCAATTTAAATGTTTAGAATCCTCGTTCACCTCACAGTTATACCGTGCTCTCATACTTCTCATTCTCCAGTACATGTTTTCTTCAGCTCGCGCATAATTTCCCACAGATTTACTACCATGGGGTTTCGTGAGTTCGCCAGTTCACCATCATGGGGTTTCGTGGGTTGGTTCATAAATTTCATAATCCGTCCTTAATGTCGACGGAACTTTACTGCTCTTAACCCCAGGACCAATGAAATTGCTCTCTCAGTTTGTAACTTCTTCCGAACACAGTCCATGAGGGTTGCCAGATCTTGCGACTTGTCGAAAAAATTTGCAGCTTTCGAAATCAACATTCTACTAAAATTTAGGATTTGCGATTTTATTACAACATTGCAGCCAATGACTCTAACGTCACTTGTGCGACTTTTTTAGCTACCTCTCACGATTTATGTTCAAAACTTCCTGACGAGGGTCCAGGTATCCTGAGCGAAAGTCGACCGAAATCCTCCTTTTTCAGGTGAAACAGCCTGGCTATCCGAACGAACACATCTCCTCCTACTCGCGTTCAGCAGCAACATAACCAACCTGCCTTATATTTCTATCTGTTAATCCGAAAGAACGGATTAGTACTAGAGATCTTTTTTACTTTATGATGCTCCAAGAGCGCATTGCACACAAAATAGGAGAATTTTTAACAAATAACTAAATCTTTTAATTTGTGGTGGTTAAGAATATCCTTTCAATTCCTTTACAAAAGTTTTTTAACTTTTTAACACTATAAGACTTGATTAATTCTTTTTTCTTTTTTTTGTAGCACTCGGGTGCTATTTCTTTCAAGCACGGGATTTTTGTCTACGCGGCCTGCGGTGGTCACTTTTCCGTTTGAATCATGTTTTCTGCAGAGTGATTTGATATCGCTAACGGAAACGTGGACTACCCCTTCAGATGATTTTCAGATACCAGGATTCACTTTGGTCGAACGGATAGACAGTGGTTTCCAAAACAGAAAGCCATCTGGAGTTATGATTTTTATAGAGGAAAACTTTATAAAAAGAATATAAAACACTTTACCCGTGCCTACACGAGCCAGATGAATGGTGTTCAAATGATCATTGCGTATGTTCTAGATAAAGCGATATTCGAAACGTTGCTGAAGGTGGATGATTGTAAGACTGTTTTAGAAGGAGATTTTAACATAGAATTAAATTCCTATCAGGGATCCGATTTCATAACTGAAATGGATACTTTAGATTTTCCAATACGCCCTCATCCAAAATATTTCACCACTAGGGGCCAAACAAGAACGGATGCAGTTTTCAGCAACAAAATTATGCAAACAGGAGTCTTTATGAGCACTTAGTTATCATTTTCCTCTATATGGCAGAATTGATTGAACATATTAAAAAAAAAAAAAAAAAAAAAACTGAAATTCTTCCAGTCGAGTGCGTAAATAAAATCTGGAAGAGTTTCAGATTTTTCTTTTTCTGTTTTATTATCTTCTTTTGAATTTCGAAAATTTAAGTTAGCTTGTGTTTTAATCCAAGGTATAAGCTATCTTCGTTGAAATTTCATCCAAATCCGTCAAGGCGTGACAGAATAACAAATATAAAAACTCCCAAACTTTCGCTTTTTTAATATTAGCAGGATTATGCTCAACTAATTACATGCATTTCTGAACACTACATATTTGTATATTTTGTATACAACAAAACATGCATAAAATCAAAGCAAAGCAGTAAAGCCAACTCGTGTAATTTCCTGGACCCAGATTCTGATTTATCTATAGTTACGGAGGTTTTCTTTTTCTTTTTTATTATCTTCTTTCGAATTTCGAAAATTTAAGTTAGCTTGTGTGTTAATCCAAGGTATAAGCTATCTCCGTTGAAATTTCATCCAAATAGATCAAGGCGTGACAGAATAACAAATATAAAAACTCCCAAACTTTCGTTTTTTTAATATTAGCAGAATTATGCTCAGAACTAATTAACATGCATTTCTGAACACTACATATTTGTATATTTTGTATACAACAAAACATGCATAAAATCAAAGCAAAGCAGTAAAGCCAACTCATGTAATTTCCTGGACCCAGATTCTGATTTACCTATAGTTACTGAGGTTTTTTTTTTTTTTTTTTTTTTCGTTAAGCCCATAAACAATAATCTTTGTTTGACGTCAGTATACATTAGAAGGATGCTTCATCTGTTTTTGAGAGAGAAAATATTTCTTAAAATAAATCAGAGTATTTCTTTGTTAATAGAAGACTTTTAATCTATTCTTAAATTCAGTTCCCCTTAGTCTTAAACTAGCAGTTTTTGCATAAAATTTAATTTCGTGTTTTTTTTTTTAAATACACATAGAAATGAAATTATTTGTCCATTGTATATAATCACATTACACATTATAGTATATATATAAAATAAAAATAATTTATTTCATTCCTGAATTAATTTTTGAAAACTAATTAAGTTTTCTCATATCTCTGTAAAATTGTGTGAACAGTATGTCAGTTTGCTTTTTTTTTTCTTTTTTAAAATTTTTTCTAACACTTTCTAAACACACTTTTCTAAAAATTTATTGACTTTAACATTTAAAATTGGTACTGAATCAAAAAACATACTATCTGAAAATAATAAAAAGCAATTTTCATTTACGCTAAAAAGAAATAAAATTAATCTTTTTTTTCTAAAACACTTTTATAATTCTAAAAATTTAAGAAACAAATCGTTGTCCGAGATAATCAAAGACTGACCCCCCCCCCTTTCTCTGGTGACCTGCCCCTACGACTGAAAAATGTGAGTGCCGTAGCCTGTATATGTCGTCTGCCACGTGTAGAACCGTGTGATTTGTATATTTCCCTTTTTTCGAAATATAAATGAAATTATCATTTTTACTTGAAATGTGTGCATATATCGAAAGAACGGGCACTTGCTCATGAAGTATTCAACAGTAATAGGATCCGAATTACTGGCCATTTTATTATGGAAGTACCCAGCTGACAGCAAACGTTCCCCTTATGAAGCAATGAACAAGTGAACGCCCCAAAACAAGCCATGAATCGAACCTGGATCCAGGGAATGATAGAATGGTTCTTTAGCCACTGCACCACCCGCACGGCTAGTTAAGAAATATTAATATAACGGATATTGTCGGAACAGAATTTCACTATATCTTTACCAGAGGGTGGAGGAATTGTAATAGGTCCCAAATAACAAAAAGTAAACGAGTGTGTCCCAAAAGTGGTCAGATCATGTCTTCGTGAAAGCCGTCCATTTGGTATGGTGTTTAAAGAACCATTTCATCACGTGTTTATCCGCCTACGATTCCGTTCTTGGGCTTGGGTGTTAATTCGTCCGCCCCTTAATAGGGTAACGTTTGATGACCGACCATAATAAGACGGCCAACTTCTTCGGGCCATTGTAGTAGAGAGTGCCTAATCGGCAACTGCCAATCCGTTCTTAAAAAGAAAGAAAAAAAAAAGAGAGAAAAGAAAAAGAAAAAGCCTTCGTAAACAGAAAAAGGTAATTCAGCTCAAGTGGGCGTGGTTGGAGGAGAGAAATTATGTGTGTGTGTGAGCATGCATTTCCCTCCCACTAAGATTCCTTTAAGTATTGAGTAATAAAAGAATACAGAAAGACCTTCGATCGCTGAAAAATATGTTTATATATCTATAAATTGTCTCTTATTGTAAGAAAAAAATTTGACACTTTTCTCAGAAACATCGTAATTGTAAAAACAAATAAAATATAATTGAGTTGGACAAGAGCACCAAATGTTTATGTAATCGTTTTTAATTCTTTTCACATAGTGATAACAACATGCAGAGTTTTTAAAAATTCATCCTTGATACGTCTATATTAATTTTATCACTTATACGTAAATGAAAAGTTTATCTGCATTAAAATAGGTCTTTTGGGCAGGGAAAGAGGGTGGGAACGGCATCGTGTGTCCCCGCCTTTGCTTATTTATTTATCATGCTTTTATTTATTTTTTTTCTTCTATGAAAAACTTTGTAAACAAGTAATATATAAAAATTCCTTTTTAAGTCAACAAAGAAAAGTTTTATTTTAGTTACTTTTATTAAATTTAATCAATTACATTTAATTAATGAATTAACATTTAAAAAAACTATTTGAATTTGAGTGGATGAATAAAAAGTATTTTATTAACGACTGAAAATTAAGATATATAAATATATATAGGGAGAGTGTGAACTAATAGTAGGAATTAAAAAAAAAAAAAAAAACGATGCACAGTTAGATATTACAATAGTTCTAATAATACAAAATTTCAACAGTCTACGGTTAAAAGTTTTGAGTTATGCGAAATGCAAAATAATTTTTAGCGCCAAATTTCGTCATATTTCGGCAAAACTCTCCAAGGTCAACGACAAATGGCGATATTTTGGGCATGGACCAACTGACTGACTCTCGCCAAATTTACGATATTTTGGCAAAACTTGCCAAGGTTGATGACAAATGTCGAGATTTTGGGCATGGATCAAACAATGACTGACTACAGATGTAATATATTGAAGATGTCCATAGACATTAATGTATTGAAATTCTTTTGTGTGGTCCTGTAAATAAACTCTCCTGTAGATTGGAGCCAAAAAATCGAGATGCGCAACTAGATGCCACAAGAATCTTATATATGAAATTTCAACATTCTACGACTAATAGTTTTTGAGATTTGAGAGTAAAATACATACACTCGTACAAAAATCACCAAGCTTTGCGGCTTTTGGCGTAATTCTTGAGGGAGGCACGTGACCCTGGTCGGACCATTACCTTACTATATGGTAGGACGGTATTGTACTTGAAATGGATGTATGCTCTAAAACTGCTCTTGACCGTAAAGTGTTGGAAATCATTTGAGTGTTCCTGTAGCAGCACTATAAATGATAAACACCTTTTCTTCGATGGAAAAATTCATTTTGTAACCCTTAACAGTATAAATCACTTCTGAGTCGTTTGAACTAGCCTAATACCTCTAAAATACGTTTTAATGAATTTCTGCCCATAGAGCGTAATGTATTTAAAATCTTTGGCAGCTCTGTAGATAAACTATCCCGTCGAATGGGACCGAAATGGCGGGTGCACAACTGGATGTTACAACAATCCTGAATATAAAGTTTCAACATTCTACGTCTAATAGTTTTTGAGATATGCGAGTTTAATAAATTTCGGCCGATTTAGCGTAATGTATTCATAGAATCTGTTGGGCTGTCCTGTAGATACGTTATCCTGTTGATTGGGACCAAAACTGTATTAACATCCAGAGTCATCCATTACAAGTTTTAAAAAATGTATTTGAACTTGAGTGGATGAATAAAAAAGTATTTTATTAACGATTGAAAATTTGTACAATATATATATAGGGAGAGTGTGACCTAATAATAGGAATTGAATAAAAATAGGAAATACGCACACGAAACCCGAAAGTAGGTGTTTGATGGAGTGGAGGAGGAGGGCATAGAATCATGCATCCCCTCCTTCGACAACACATGTGGTTGTTTGCTTGTCTAAAATCTCCGAACCTTTGCTCCTATAATTCCGTAGACTCGATCTCCGGTTTAGTGAAGAAATGGCTTTTCGGTACTATAACGGTGCCAATAGAATATAAGCTATTTGGCCTTTTTTTTTGTGTATATTTAAATTTTTGATGATGTTCTAGTATGACATCTGAAACTGTATACATATTTAAGCATAAAAAAATACGTAAATATCAATTTTCAAATTTACCTGAAAATTGTGATACATTTTTTATTTTTACTTGCGTTTTTATTAGTCTTTTTTCCAAATTTCATCCAAATCTGTCAAACCGTTTCAGTGTGAAAGAGTAACAAACATACATACAAACATTGACATTTATAATATTAGAAGGATTTATTTATTTAAATTACTAAACTTATAAAAAATTTTAGATTGTTTCCCCAGAAACAATACTGTGCGCTGAAACAAATTTGAAATTTGAAAATTTATTTATTTATTTATTTATTTATTATTATACTTGGCACTTTCTGAGATAAGTCCGGGTTTATGGTTATTTTTCTATCGATATAAGAAATAAACTTACGATGGGGGAGAAGTTGTTTTGTTAAAGCGTTAAATGTTTAAGAAGGTGATTCAAACACTAATATTTGTATTGAAGAAAATAATATCTAAATTTTTTGAAAATTATACTTTATGAATTATTTACTGTTTTTATCAACGGGCAACTAATCTATAATACAGATGTTTAAATAAGAGGTTGGCTTATGATCATGTAGCTCCTCCTTCGGTAACTCCCCGGATTACTTTCCGTAGAGATTTTTCCCTCAATAAAATGTAGAGCGGGATTATTGATTTTTTCCTTCAAATTTATGACAGTTGAATACAGCGATAATCATATATTATGAGAGTATTTCGATGGACCGATCGGAATACAATCTCAACGTATGCTATATTATGGGATTAGAAAAAGGAAAATCAAATCAAAATAGTTCCAGCGTTGGTGAAAATGCAGTGTTCATTCATACCACGAAAGTGTAATGGGAGGCCGTTGCTATCTGGACTGACAGTGACATTAGAGCACAAGCTTTTCGGACCGCTGTTTCGTTTTTCTATTAACAATGTAGAAAAAAAAAGTATTAAAAAATGAATCTAAGAAACCATAAAAATATCATTCTACCATAAACCAAGCAACGCTGAAACGTTTCAAAACAAGATAGAGGATTTTAATAGTAAAAATAAAAAATGTATCACAATTTTCAGGCAAATTTTAAAATTGTGATATTTACATATTTTTTCTATGCTTAAATATGTATACAGTTTCAGATGTCGTACAAGAGCATCATCAAAAATTTAAATATATACTAAAAAAAAAAAAAAACCAAATAACTTATGGGCTATTGGCACCGTTATCGTACCAAACAGCCACTCCTTCACTAAACCGGAGATCGAATTCACGGAATCGGAGGAGCAAAGGTTTGGACATTTTAGACAAACAAACAAACATATGTATTGCTGAAGGAGGGGATGCATGATTCTATCTCCTTCTCCTCCACCCCATCAAACACTTCCGTGTGCGTATTTCCTATTTTTATTCACAATGTTTTTCGTAAAAGAAAAAAAAAATAAATAAAAGCATGATAAATAAGCAAAGGCGTTGCCAAAGGCGGGGACACACGATGCCGTACCCACCCTCTTTCCCTAGCCAAAAGACCTATTTTAATGTTGATAACCTTTACATTTACGTAAAAGTGATAAAATTAATAAAGAGGTATCAAGGATGAATTTTTAAAAAAATCTACATGTTGTTATCACTATGTGAAAAGAATTAAAAAAGGTTACATAAACATTTGGCGTTCTTGTCCAACTCAATTATTTTTTATTTGTTTTTACGATTACGTTGTTTCTGAGAAAAGTGTTAAATTTTTTTCTTACAATAAGAGACAATTTATAGATATATAAATATATTTTTCAGCAATTGAAGGTCTTACAGTATTCTTTTATTACTCAATACTTAAAGGAAGGAAACTAACGGAGAGAATAGAATACTAAAGTGAGGGAAATGCATGGCATAATTTCCCTCCTCCAACCACGCCCACTTGAGCTGAATTACCTTTTTCTGTTTACAAAGGCTTTTTCTTTTTTCTTTCTTTTTTCCCCCTTTCTTTTTTTTTCTTTTAAGAACGGATTGGTGGTTGCCGATTAGGCACTCTCTACTACAATGGCCCGAAGAAGTTGGCCGTCCTATTATGGTCGGACATCAACGTTACCCCTATTAAGGGACGGACGAATTAACACCCAAGCCCGAGAAGGGAATCGAAGGCGGATCCAAGGCGTGATAGAATGGTTTTTTAAACACCATACCAAATGAGCGGCTTTCACGAAGACATTATCTGACCACTTTTGGAGCACATTCGTTTACTTTTTGTTATTTGGGACCTATTACAATTCCTCCACCCTCTGGTAAAGATATAGTGAAATTCTGTTCCGACAATATCCGTTATATTAATATTTCTTAACTAGCCGTGCGGGTGGTGCAGTGGCTAAAGAACCATTCTATCATTCCTTGGATCCAGGTTCGATTCATGACTTGTTTTGGGGCGTTCACTTGTTCATTGTTTCATAAGGGGCAACGTTTGCTGCCAGCTGGGTACTTCCATAATAAAATGGCCAGTAATTCGGGTCCTATTACTGTTGAATGTTTCATGAGCAAGTGCCCGTCCTTTCAATATATACACGCATTTCAAGTAAAAATGATAATTTCATTTATATTTCGAAAAAAGGGGAATATACAAATCACACGGTTCTACACGTGGCAGACGACATATACAGGCTACGCACTCACATTTTTCAGTCGTAGGGGCAGGTCACCAGAGAAAGGGGGGGGGGTCAGTCTTTGATTATCTCGGACTGCGATTTGTTTCTTAAATTTTTAGAATTTTAAAAGTGTTTTAGAAAAAAAGATTAATTTTATTTCTTTTTAGCCAAAATAAAAATTGCTTTTTATTATTTTTAGATAGTTTGTTTTTTGATTCAGTACCAATTTTAAATGTAAAGTCAATAAATTTTTAGAAAAGTGTTCCAAACTGACATACTGTTCACACAATTTTATAGAGATATGCAAAAACGTAATTAGTTCTTAAAAACTAATTCATGAATGTGATTATATACTAGGGACAAATAATTTCCCTTCTATCTGTATTAAAAAACAAACAAACAAACAAAAAAAACGAAATTAAATTACATGCAAAACCTGCCAGTTTAAGACTATGGGGGACTGAGTTTAAGAATAGATTAAAACTCTTCTATTAACAAAGAAATACTCCGATTTATTTTAAGAAATATTTTCTCTCTCAAAAACAGATGAAGCATCCTTCTAATGTATACTGACGTCAAACAAAGATTATTGTTTTGGGCTTAACGAAAAGAAAAAAAAGGAAAAGGAATTAATGAAGCCTTATAGTGTTAAAGAGTTAAGAAACTCTTGTAAAGGAATTGAAAGGATATTCTATACCACCACAAATTAAAAGATTTAGTTATTTGTTAAAAATTCTCCTATTTTGTGTGCAATGCGCTCTTGGAGCATCATAAAGTATAAAAGTTCTCTAGTACTAATCCGTTCTTTCGGATTAACAAATAGAAATATAAGGCAGGTTAGTTATGGTGCTGCTGAACGCGAGTAGGAGGAGATGTGTTCGTTCGGATAGCCAGTCTGTTTCACCTGAAAAAGGAGGATTTCGGTTGACTTTCGCTCAGGATAACTGGACCGTTGTCAGGACGTTTTGAACAAAAATAGTGAGAGGTAGCTAAAAAAGTCGCAAAAGTGACGTTATAGTCATTGGCTGTAATGTTGTAAAAATATCGCAAATCCTAAAATTTAGTAGAATGTTGCTTTCGAAAGAAGCAAATTTTTTCGACAAGTCGCAAGATCTGACAACCCTGATGGACCGTATTCCGGAGAAGTTACAAACGGAGAGAGCAACTTCATTGGTCCTCGGGTTAAGCCCAATAAAGTTCCGTCGACATTATGAACGGATTATGAAATTTATGAACGAACCCACGAAACCCCATGGTGGTGAACTAACGAAACCCCAAGGTAGTAAAACTGTGGGAAATTATGCGCGAGCTGAAGAAAACATGTACTGGAGAATGAGAAGTATGAGAGCACGTTATAACTGTGATGTGTACGAGGATTCTAAATATTTAAGTTGGTTTATATCTAATATATAAAATTCTCGTGTCACAGTGTTAGTTACCATACTCCCCCGAAACGGCTCGACCGATTTTAATGAAATTTTACATGTGTATTCGTTAGGTCTGAGAATAGATTTTTAACTATGTCTCATACCCCTAAGTAATACGGGCGGTCCATCCCAAAATTTTTAGCACCAGTGTGCTATCAATTTCAATCAGGTTTTTTGTGTACACATTAGCGCGTCGAGTCACCTTTCAAATGCGTTTGCCAGATAACGTGGAGAGGGGGGAGGCGTTAATAAAATGTTGAAAGTCGCACAAAGTTTGCAATTTTTGATAATTGATCGCTAAATGTGGTGCCAAAACGTCACAACTTATTATAAATACTAGCTGCGTGCCCGTTCTTCGCACGGTAGGAAACGAATATTTTACTAAAATCTAATCGTAATTATCTATGCAAAAGCAAAATGTCAAAAAGTTCAAGTAGTCCTTTTGTTGAAACTACCTTGAAATATATTACGCAACGTATGATTATGGTTTAGTTAGTTATAAGACGATCGTTAAAAAATAATAAATATAACACTTTTAATTTCACGAAATAGTTATTAACGTGGTATATATATATATATATATATATATATATATATATATATATATATATATATATATATATATATATATATATATATATATACTGTTCTTTAATCCATATTATCCAAACAAATCTACTATTACTACTAAAGATAAAAATGAGAATACTATCTATTACTTATATTAATATTATCTATCTTCGTTTCTCATTCTTTAATGCTCAATTTAAAGAAACAGATTAGATATTTTAAACCAATGATGCCTCTCTACTTTTTGGTGATTCTGTGAAATTTATGCATTGCCATTAAAACAGATCTCCATATATTTTTAAGCATAATTCTTGTCTGATTGGCGTATTTAGCACAGCAAAATATATCATCTCGCAGTGGTGGAAAACATCCAAGCTGTACCAATTTAAATATTATTTAAATCCACCATGGTTCAGACTCGTGAAAACATCAAACTGTGTAATCTCGAGTAACTATTTGGAATCGCTCAAATTGCGAATAGGGCGTTAAATTGTGTTGCAGAGTTTACGAATTTCAGACAACTTTTAATTTATGACGTCACGTTCTGACCAGGGTAGTCGAATTTAGTCATTTCGCGCAGTAGTTTTCAAACGGAGTAATATTGAAACATACGACGTTGAAAAACTCTCGCTTGCAACAGAATTTTATTAAAGTTAATTTGAGAGATATTAGGGTTATTCCTAGCTAATCGGCATTTCAAATATTTTCCTTATCCATATGGCTAATGATGCAACTTTCTGCAAGAGCTTGTTAAGTTGCTAAATTTAACAAAAAAAGAGTATATCTAATATAGAAAATATACCGCCAAAAGTCGTCCAAATTTGGCGACATTTTGCACGATTTTTGGGAATACATACAACGACCGTCGTCAAACCGATAGCGAATACTATGAATTATGTTAATTAGTATTTTGAATCTTGTGCCGACATTTGAATTTCCCACGATTTAAAAAAATGCAAGATTCCTTTCGTTATTATGGTTTCTGAAAAATCACAAAGCTCAAAAATCGCTAAGGGTAACAGGCGCATTAAACAAAATACTTTGAATTTTTATAATAGTAATTTTTGCGTCAAAACCTTTTAATGTAATTAGATTTCTAACTTCATGAGGTCAAAATGACATCATTCTCAGTTGCGATATCTAACATGAATTAGTGAAAGAAGAAAAAGAAAGAAAAAACACGTTATTTTATTTTCTACAAAATCTGATAATCTGGGTGGAAGTTTATTATTTCGATCGTGGTGTAATTTTTTGTCAAAACTTGTTAACCAGGATTTTTAATGCATTTTTACAGTGACATAAAAATGACGTCAGTCTCACTTGAATTATTGAAAGTAATAAATAAATAAATCTAACTTTGTTAACTATGCTCACGAATGTGCTGAAATCGGTTATTTGAGTAGCTTTCTACCCTCAAAATTGCGAAAAATCGTAAAAAGTTAGAAAACCCGGACGAACAAACAAAGAAACATACTTTCACATTTATATAATAGATTGCATGAAAACTTCGATTATTTTTAAAGAAGCGCAGATATGTTAATGTTCTATTTTTTCATATTTAATGCCTTTTCATTTTTCGAGTTTTAAGAGATAGATATTAATGATTTCACTTATTGTTATATTTAACAACTTAAGTGGCAACAATGGATTCCGTAACTACGGAAACTGTAGCAATCTTTAAAATAGAACATGAAATGAACTATTCATGTTTACTTTGCTAGAACTGCCATATTGGCGTAATTAACGCTTCAAATTGATGGTAAATAGCTAAAATGAATCACAAATTCAAAAATTTACTTTCAATCCTTACAATACCCACAATTTTTACCGGGCTGAAAAACCATTCTTATTCCCCTCCAAAAGCAAAGAAAAAAGAAAAGAATTCCGATTTTATTACACCTTGTTTGGTAGGATTAAAAAAAAAAATCCAAGCATACGCTCATAATATCGACTCATTCCAATCGTGGAATGTAATTAGCAGCACAAACGCGAGAACACACTCTATTAAACACAGCGCTACTCTATATTTGAATATTTATCGCCAGCTTTGCTAAGAAAGGTAAAGTAGGAATCAACATGCATTTTAATTTGTAAAGCAAAAAATTTATTAGACAGTATTAGTTATATGCCATTCTAACAGTTACCAGAAAAAGAAATTTCCGTAGCACTGCTTTAACGAATAAGAATCAATGATTTTTTACACATTCGATCCCCAAAGTGCCAACATACACCATTTTGCGAGATTTTTTTCAAGGAATCATTCGAAGCATTGAAATAACGGCAACCAAAATGGGAAATAGTAATCTATCACTCATATGGTTTGATCGCCAAAGTACAACAGGCATCTACTTGAAAAGGGCAGTATTTTAAATTATTAACTATGGGTTAATGTATTTTATTCATCGTTAACTATGATGTACAAAATGCGAGAATTTCAATTACCTTAAATTTGGCGGAATTTCCCCTCACTTTAATCAATTTACTTGATTTGGTGAAAATTCTCAAGTTAGATCGTTTAAATTCGCCTTAATAACTGCATTATTTCTGCACTAATCACTGCTAAATTAAAAAAATTAAAGCTAAACTCTAATAAAACCTACACTTGTTCTTAAAAATACTATTTCGGTACGCTCTCAGTAAATTACGCCACGCTTAAAACTGTGCAAATCGGTAGAACCTACTACTTTCTCAAAATCGCCAAATCCGCCATTTTCCCCCCTCCAAACTAAAAAATATACATATTAGTCTCGGAAATCTCCCAATCCCTTATTCTTTTACACACAAAAAATATTGAATTCCTGCTCTGATTTCACATGCACGCAATACTTTATTTAAAAATAACTTTGTAAAAAATCTAAACAGAAAAAAAATCATTATCTTTTTAATTTTTACTGCAGGAGTCTGAATAATTTAATAAAATAGCCAAACATGGCAACCTCGATGCTTATTTCTCACTTTTTTGACTGCAGGGGTTACAATTGCGGAATTACGGAGATCAAAAATTAGCGTTTTTGACGGGTTTTTTATCAATATCTTCTAAAATAATTCGAATTTCGAAATTTAAATTAGCGGAAGACCTTCCTCGGAATTTTCCGAATCTGTGGACACCTCGATCGAAACTCAACTCCCAGCCGTTTCGGAGGAGATGATGTTACACACAGACAGACAGACGCGTACAGATTTTAATAGTATAGAAGAAGATATCTCGAGTCTAGTTAGAAAACGCCTGGCGAATATAGTAAAACAGTTTTATTAGGCGATTTTAATATAGATTTCTATTCCGAAGTGCTTTGTGGAACAAGAAAGGAAAACACGGTGCACTCATGGATTATGATGCCCATTCCAAACAGTATTTAAAATGTCTTTGCGGTATAGTTGGAATATGCCTATAGGACGAATATGCCTGGCGAAGATTGTAAAACAGTTTCAGTAGGCGATTTTAAGATAGATTTCGATTCCAAAGTGGGTTTTATGGTACAAGAAAGAGTTGATTCCTATTTTAACGCCCCCACTCTCGCCAACCTAAAAAATCCCTGTACATTGGCGAGCTTTGCAATCATGGGTCTCTGGGAGTTATGCACAAGTTTCAACGGTACTTACGTATTATCCCGGCGGTCCGCCAAGACAAGCAATTCACTACACAAAAAACTACATTAATTGGCAATCCAAAATAAATAAAAATATAACGGCATGCTGTACTTACATGTTCCAAATCGCCATTTTAATTCTAAATTACGATTGCCACATAAATGGAAAAAATCGTCGTAGTAACTTCATATGTTTAATGATCGCCACCTTGTCGAGAGTCGAGGTGTTAAAGTAGGAATCAACCCAAGAAAGACAAACACGGTACACTCATGGATTATGATGTACATTCGAAACAATATATAAAACGATGAAGTATAGTTGTAATATACTTGGCGAAGATTGTAAAATAGTTTTAGTAGGCGATTTTAAGATAGATTTCGATTCCAAAGACGGGTTTTACGAATCAAAAAATAAAAATACAGCTCAGTCATGAATAATGATACACTTTCCAACTTAATGGAATAAGGAAGAAAATAGGGACGACGCATAAATTATGATACGATTTTAATATATAGCGCTATAGTGCGCATTTAAAATCTGAAAGTGTTTCAGATTTTCATCCTATTTTATTTTTTTGGACAAAATTTTTTATGGAATTCCAATCAATAAGTCTAAAGGCCAAACTATGTCTGTTTGTGGCTTAGATTTGAGCACACCATGTTTTTCAGACGGACAATTATACGTGGCATGCTCTCGAGTGGGCAAACCATCGAGAGCTTCGATTTTGTTTGTATTAGCTAAAGATGGGATAACAAAAAATATTGTTCACTCTATTCCGTTAAGGGATTGATATTTTTTTTAGTAAAATTATTGTAATTTGCGATATGTATAAATTTAAAGAATAAATTACAATGAATTAAAAATATAAATGTTTGGTATTCTGTTATTTTTATATTCCAGCATCGTTCACAGCGCTCCATGCCTCTTCCATTCATATACCACATCCTCACACACTTACAATAAGTTAGTCATTCCTTTCTACTAAAATAATCCTAGGAATAATTTATATGGCAAAACAACGTTTGCCGGGTCAGCTAGTATATATATATATATATATATATATATATATATATATATATATATATAATATAAATATTATATATATATATATAATGTGGGATCGCCGAGCATCCATGATCTTCTCGAACACAATTAAAAACACTTGTAAAGCTCAAAAACGTTTAATGAAGGTAAAGAAAATACAAAACTAAAACGTGAATTAAAATTAACGAAGACAAATTGATGACTCGGCAGGGAATAATATTGTGTAGCAGCAGCAGGTCTGTTTACCCTCATTCTCGGGTAACTTCGTCTTCGTCGGCTTGCTCCAGGATTCGCTGCCGTCGTTTCTTGTCCGATCAACCCCGAGCGCAAGTCCTCTCGATGTGTCGAACTCCTGCGGTAGAGCGGCTTTTGAAGGCCAGCATCTAGTGACGTCATACTTGGTCGGAACCTTTTCTTCTCTTTGGTGTTGCCACCTCCAATCCCACATATATAAATCTGATGTGGACAACACATGATTTCCTTACAAGTCTATTAAATCAAAAATATTTTCGGCGCACTTCATCTAAACTTATTTTGTTTGAAAGAGATAAAATACAACAGTAATACTAAGATTTAGCGATTTCTAGCGAAATATTTCAGTTCTATTTGAAAGATTTCCATCTGGCACTTTATTTCGCGATATTTCACCAAAGGCTGACAAGCCTGAAATAGTTTGCGAGATTTTGGGGTAGCCAAAGTAGTCATTGACCACAGACTTTCAATGCATCCATACACTTTAATGTATTTAAAGTCATTTGGCTGACCCTGTAAATAAATTACCCAGTCAATTGCAGTAAAAAAAAAAGATAATGAAAACAGTTAGATATTATAATTGTTTTAAATACAAAAGTTCAAAATTCTACGCGGTTTAGAGTTATGTAAAATACGAAATAATTTTTGGCGCCAAATTTCGGCGAAACTCGACAAGGTCGACGACATATGGTGAGATTTTACGCATGGACCAATCAATGACTGACTATTGCCAAACTTTGCGATACTTCGCCAAAACTCGCCAAAGACGACGACAAATAGCGATACTTTGGACATGGACCAAATGACTGACTATCGCTAAATTTGGCGATATTTCTGCAAAACTCGCTAAGGTCGACGACAGATGGCGAGATTTTGTGCATGGACCAAATAATGGCTGACAGCAGATGTACTATATTGAATATGTCCATAGGCGCTAATGTATTGAAATTCTTTTGGGTGGTCTTGTAAATAAACTCTCCAGTAGATTAGAACCAAAAATCGGCATACACAACTAAATGTTACAGCAATCTTATATATGAAATTTCAACATTCTAGGACTAATAGTTTTTGAGATTTGAGAGTTAAATATATACACACGTACACGAAAAGTCGCCAAGCTTGGCGTCTTTTGGCGTAATTCTTGAGGGAGGCACGTGACCGTTGTTGGACCATTACCTAACTATATGGTAGACAATATTGTGCTTGAAATGGATGATGCATGTCCCTAAAATTGCCAATGACCGTAATTTATTGGAAATCTTTGAGTGTTCTTGTAGCGTAAGTATAAATGATAAAGACAATATTTTCGATGGAGAAATTCATTTTGTAACCCTCAACAACATATATCACTTCTGAGACTTTTGAAGTAGCCTAATATCTCTAAAATATGCTTTAATGAATTTCTGCCCATCGAGTGTAATGTATTTAAAATCTTTTGGGAGACCCTGTAGAGTAGATAAACTATCCTGTCGAATGGGATGTCATTTGAGATATCGTGAAGCTGGGTTCGGCTTGAAAGGGTTCAGCTTTTTTTTGGCTCTTAATCTGGCCATTTTTCGCCAAAGGACGAGAAATTTAAGATAGTTTGAGAGATCACAATATTACCTATTATGGGCATAGCCAAAATAGGTAATATTGTGAAGTGAAAGTATAGGTGACGTAAAGGTGAAGTGAAGTTATACATAGACCTTAATGTATTGAATGTCTTTTGGGTGACCCTGTGAATAAATTACCAAGTCGATTGCAATCAATAAAGGGATGCACAATTAGTTGTTACAAAAGTTCTAAATGCAAAATTTCTCAAATTCTACGTAATTTTCAATTGACGTAACGTAAAGTAACGTAATTTGTTTTTGCGATATGCGAGTTTCGTACATACATAAGTACGAACGTACGTACAGACGTTAGGAAAAAATTAGTCAAAATTGACTTGCGGTTGGTCAAAATGCACTGTACATGCATGTATATGAATATACATACATGCGTACGCTGAAACGTCTTTCAAAAACTCTTCATAGAAAATTTAGAGATAGTCAAAATCGATTTTTTCATCAAAATTTGCATACCGAAAATTTTCGTCATCACTATACTTCCTTTTACTTCGCACAAGAAATAAAAATATGTTATGAATTTAGCTATAAAAGTTATAGGGAAACTATTTTCTTCGTAGAAATTGAGTTACACCAATTTTACGCCGATAACTACAGTGCTCTTTTCAGATAATACCAAATTTCTTAATTTCATCAGTTTGGAGGTGAAACTCCTATTTTCCACAAAGTTGGTTTAACCCTTTGAGGCGCAACCCTTTCCCAATGCTGAAAAAAGGGCAGCCGCTGCCATCGCTCGACTTAACTACCAGCAAGATGGCGGACGATCGAAACGTTCTTCGCGTGCCACAGATCTAGAGACCCCTTTTTTGACGACAGCTGGCTGTGTGCGGGCACAGCCAGCTGTCGTCAAAAAGGGGTCTCTAGATCTGTGGCACGCGATGAACGTTTCGATCGTCCGCCATCTTGCTGGTAGTTAAGTCGAGCGATGGCAGCGGCTGCCCTTTTTTCAGCATTGGGCAATCTATCCAGCTCTCCTCGCATTCTTTCTCAGCAGATGTCAGTGCTGTTCAAAATAATCGTGACAATTTTTTTTTTACGGGAAATGACGAGCTAAAAAGTAAAGGATTATGGAGCCACGCCACCCGCAACTATTTTTATAGAAATCCAATCTATTCTTCGTGACTGGCAACAGTCATAACGTCAGAGTTTGGTGTTCCCAGCGCGAGAGCACTGCGCGTTAAAGGGTTAAAAGAAAAAGAAAAAAAGAAACAAGTTATTTTTCCGCAACAATCCCAATAAATTTTACCAAGACAATTTGTAACTGACCAATTCCAATTAATACAAAATTGATGTCGCCAAGTAATGCCAAATTTTATGGACTCAAGTGCGTAATACAGCTCGAGCGATATTTCTCAGGATAATCAGTGGTCGCTGCTTTGTTAGATGCGGGGGGGGGGGGATCGTTTATTTATAAGGCTTTCTGGATGGTCTCCGGCTGCTGGATGTGTATAATAATACCCGTTAATTAAGTGTAATGTATGGTATGCAGCAGGCGCACTTTGATGAGTCTGATTGGGATTTTGCAGTGCTGTATAATGCGGTCATACTTCAATTAAACTGCTGTAAATGATGTGCACCTGTATACAGTGCGTCTGCTTCACAGTGTACATGTATGCAGGCTGGCTGCGTTTGGCGGTTTAATTTAGTTAATACCCAAATAATCAAGACTCGTCTCTAAATGCAGAGGCGCCGACTTCACAAAATTTTCATGGGTGTTCTATATCTAGACCAGTGGTGCGCAAACTATTTTCATCAGCGACCCCCTAATTTGTGTAAAATTTTGTCGCGACCCCCTATTTTGAGTATAATTTTGTCGCGACCCCTGGATAGACAGTAGACATTTTCTTTAATTGAAAACGAAGTTACATTGAAATCCTTTCTGGGAATAGCTCTTGCAGGGTGTTTTTAAAAGAGTGTCGTGACGTCATCGATTGAAATAACGCGTTTTTAAAATAGCGCACCAAACTTATAAACCACCATTAAAATGTTATAAAAGTTGTAATATCATAAAAATCAGTTAATGAATCAACACATAATTTTAGTAAACAATGCTTTATTTATGCATATGGATATAAATATTTTTTAATGAAAAATATTTTAAATAAACTTTACATCATAAAAAGTCAATGTGAAATATGTGCTTGCAAAGAGCTCATGATTGTTTCTATGTTCGGATCTATATTGGAAATCGCAAGTCGTAAGTCATTCTCTGGATCCAATCGACATCGATGTTTTGTTTTAATGGAAAATAATTTTGAAGATCACTATGCATGATCAATTTGCAGATCAGTATACATGATAACGTGGTTTTGAAGCCCTGTGATAGCGATCGCGAATATCGCGCTCGTAAAATAATAATTATCAGTTTCTTCTCTTGTATTATTTCAGTTCTTTGAAAGGAATAATTGCAGGTTTTTCATAAATTTGAATCTCTTTGAATTTGGCGACCCCCAAAAATTATCTCGCGACCCCCGGTTTGCGCACCGCTGATCTAGACTATAGAACATTTTTTTTTATCTGTTTGGAGAATATGATTAGACATATTTTTTAACAAAATCCCCGTAAGTGATATTTACTCAAGCAGATCTACTTTTTATGTACACAAATGGAAGCAAAAACATTTTTTAATTGACAAGGTAATATTTTTTGGGATTAAATCAATTATTTTTTGTTAGAACATCTACAACATGTACTTACGCATTATTTGATAATGTACGCCAATTATTATCTTTAAGTTTTTAGCTGTGAAATTTATAAGCGTCCATTGAAAAATATTTTTTGAACTCAGATCTAGAGAAAGAGCGGAGGAGCTCAATTCCTTATGCTCCAGGAATTCGTTAGGATAAAAAAAAAACCAAACTGGAATTAATTTCGTGTTTTAAATGAAATAGTTAACGATAAAAAAAAAGAGATTTAGGATTCCTTTCCCGTGAATAATTTTATTTCAAGTTTATGCTGTGACAGCTGTAACGGAATCGAATCATGTGATTTCATAAATAACTTTTGCCCGAAGAAAACTGATTTTTTTTTTCTTAAAATTTCCACAAAACATTTTTTCTACAAAAGTAATCAAAACTGTTCTTTAAAA
The DNA here is from genome assembly GCA_038373885.1 of Cheiracanthium punctorium. Taxonomy (NCBI): domain Eukaryota; kingdom Metazoa; phylum Arthropoda; class Arachnida; order Araneae; family Cheiracanthiidae; genus Cheiracanthium; species Cheiracanthium punctorium. The sequence continues at coordinate 134,148 of JAWZYV010012920.1, forward strand.
TTTTGTGGATGCTCCACACAAATTCCATTTTTTTGTGGGCACTTGAGCCCTGGAACACTTACGTAGTCGGCACCCCTGTCTGAATGCATGACTATTTAAAGTGTTTAGATTTTATTTTACATTAAAATTTAAGTTATTTTACTTTAAATGCATTGTACAATAACCAATTGAAAATTCAAAATATCAGTATAAAAATGCGATGCTGCGAAAAAGCAGTTTTTAAAAGCAATATTTCTATGGATTTTTGAAGATTTTACTTGTACGTACATCTATAAAAGTACAAGTAAAATCTTTTAAATTCAGTAGAAAAAAAAATCTTTTTCTAAGTGCGGGCTTTAAAACATCCGCACTTTGAAAAAGTTTTTTCCAAAATGTAAAGAAATTTTCAGATTTTAGAATTTTTTCATTTTCATACCTTCCTCCCTCATACAGCTTGTTTGATTTTCATTTAAAAAATTATTAAAATTACATGCTTTAATTGTGCTGATATACTAGTTTCGGTGTTCTTTAATTTATTTGCAGTAGTACATTCATATGCATGCATTTGCATATACTACAAATAATGTAAAAATCCATTTTCTTCTTACCAGCAAAAAGGATTGTTGAATATTTTGTATCCGATGAAGAAAGACCATTTGTTGTTCTTGAAACGTGCGTAGAGTTCTAACCATTATTATGTGTATTTTTTTACATTTTATTTTAATTTCTAAATAGTTATCTTTAAGACAGGAAATCTATAATTGAATTTTAAAAGTCGAATTTCAAAAAACAAAACAATAACAACAACCAATAAAATAAAATAAAATAAAATAAATCTTAGAATATTTCTCATGTACAAAATCTTTACCTCCAAGCTTTATTTTAACAAATAATCCTTACTGATTCTTTTAATGTTTTGTAATGATAAATCAATATTTTCAAATAATACTTCACGTTTCAACACATTTACGCCTTTAGTGATGATGTACACCATTTCAATTGTTACCTCGATCATGCACCATTACAAAGGCATAATGTCAATCTCGCTCAGATCGTCAACTTAAAATTCAAATTACAAAATGAAAACACTGCTGATAAAAGAGTTTACAGATATTGCTTTTCATGTGTACTAACACACACACAAAAAAAAAAGGGCAATTTTTATGTCGATGAGAGAAGTTGTGACTTTGCGTAAACAAAATGCTGAAGTTTGGTCAGTCATTCTCAGACCAAAGCTAGGAAGCAAAGGTGTTCACAGAAAGAATTTCTGCCGTTGACGCAGCCTGATCCGTGAGAATTTTTTTTTGTTTGTTGCTGTAAAAGAAATACACAAAGGCATTCTCCGTAAAAATCTCAATAACAAGTACTGTTTCTTGTTTGAACCAGATTAACACCTCTAAAGGGCACTTGCAGTGACAGCATGTAGATCAGGTATGGGTGACCTTTAGAATGTTAGGGAAGTCGCGGTCCGAATAATTGGTATTTATCTTGGATTTTGAATGGTTTATATTAAGCAATGGCTTATTACAGATGATAATGTATTGGAATTTTTCGTGTAATGTTGTAAAAAAAAATGTTTATACTGTGTAAACTTTATTCAACAGAGTTCAGAGTACCGTACCATGAATTGCGTAGTAATTTTCCCATATTGACGCTAGGGAGAGGACGTATTGAAGATAGACAAATCGGAATCGTAAAAACTTTTCAAATGCAGTCAAACCCGCTTAAAGGAATATCGGTTAAAAGAATATCCCGCTTAATTTAATAAATGCACAATGTACCAAAGCATAGTAATTTGTTAATGTGATCCAGGATAATGGAATATTCCGTTTATAAGAATAATTTTTCTTGGCAAAATGGCCATTCCATTAAGCGGTCTCGAATGTAAGTTAAGCAATTTTAAAAACATGTGCAATTAAACAATTATATTAATTACTGGCTTATTAATTTATCAAGCTTATGTTACATAAAAACGAATGAATAATTAAGTGTTCGCATTTCATTTTTCAGGTTCGCATTCCTCCCCGATATCTTCTGCCGATGGAAAATTCCATTTATGCAAATCAAAATAATTCATTTATCACATTCCGCACTACCTAATGATTTCTCGCATCGCATTAAAATCGAACTGCCTGTTTATGGGTGATTGAGGACGAAAATTAGCATTAATGAAGCTACGTTCCATCATTGTCGATGAAGGGAAGTTAAAATGTCATTAGCAGTCTACAAGTTCGCTGCGTTATGTAACTTCTCTATCAATGCACGAAACGCACTCAGTATATACTGCAGTCGACGATGTTAAAAAGGAAAAAAGGGACGAAAAATTAGCCGGGAGGGACGAGCTTATTGACGATTCCAAGCGAATATTTCCCAAGATATGAGAAAGTGTTTCGAGGAATATTATTGTAGAAATGCATTTTTCTGCTTTCTACGAAATTAATTGTTTGTCGTAATTTAGAGATAAGGAACTAATTTCGTTTGGATAGTTTCTGGTGCTGGAAGTGTTGCATCTTTTATAAAAGAGTACGGAATAATTTTAGTTATTTAATTGTCATCTTCAGCTATCTAATTAACTGGATGCAAATACAACATAGGAACATCGGATGTAGGCCTATATTCCTGGTCAGTATTAGCATGTTATAAATTCTCCATTACAAGTGCTTAAAGCTGCTGCTGAAACAGTGACGTTGCCAAGTCCTAGTCTGCTGAAAGAGACTGGGCTTGCTATTCGGAGTTTCGAGATTATTTGCTCTACACTGGTCTTTGAATGCCCCATGATGAGTCTTTGGTCACTGCGTAATCTTCAACGCAACGTTGCCAGACTTCCACTCTTAACCTTTTACAGACCAACGTTCCCAATTGGGAACATAAAATAAAAAATTTATTCAAAAATGAAAATTTATCAAAATTAACTGGAAAAAATTAGCAGATTAAGTTAAAAGATGACTTGATTTTTTGAAATAGAAGTTGCATTTCTATCATTAGTGGGAAACTGGACAAAAAATCATGAAAGCAGTCATTTTCATAAATTTTTACAAAGCTATCTTGATACACTCCCCCTTCAAACTTAGTTAATATCTTTACTTAAATTTAAAAATAAATCTTTTTTTAATTCTTTATATTTCGCTTATTATTTAAATTACCCATCACTATATTCCGTTTTTGAAACCAATGTAAAAGTATAGTCAGAAACGACCCATTTTCCCAATTGGGAGCACAGTGAAAATTGTATAAAATATTTATTCCCCCATTTAAATGACTAATATCCTTTAACTAACGCATTAGAAGACGAAGTATGCAGAAAACTAATTTAAAATATGCCTGGATTTCAATTTGGTCTTAAAAGGTTAAGGAAGAGAGCCATTTTGTCTTTCTAAATGCCTGTAGAATGATTTTATCTTCCTTTGATGTCTAACAGATCCAGTTGAGTATACTTAATGTTTTTTTAAAGGTTTAATATGGGAGAAATGTTCCAAAAAAAGCTTTTCAAAGTGCGTGCCATAGCTAATCACTCGTTTCTCCCATGTCTTTATTTGTGGATATCTTCCAGGAAAATCGAACATTTTTTTGAGGTGCCCCAATCATGAAGCCATTTATCGACATCTTCGCAATTGTTGAAGTGTTTCTCGGAAAATGAGTGAGACATCGATGTAAAAGTCGGAAGGAGCTAAGTTAGATGGATACGGAGAGTGGTTATCAGCCAAGGGCAGAAATGGCATCGTTGACCATTTTCGTCATATGTGATAGGTGTAATCGTGCTGCACAACCGCTTTTCAGTGTGTTATACCTCGATTTTGACAACTTTTAGATCACATATTTCTCAAATTGATTCATTTTTCAAATTGATCATTTGTTGACGGTAGCGAACAGAATTAACTCATAGTGACATAGTGTTTTTCGTCTTTGCAATAGAAATCACCCCTTTTTTTATCATCTAAACGAAAAGCATACAATCAGGGCCTGATTTGCGGGAGGGCATTCGGGGTAAGCGCCCCAAATTTTTCTTTAAGTTGAAAAATTTGTAATTTTTTTTCGAAAGAGGTTGTCACCAATGAAGCTTTTGCCTGAGGCCCCCAACTCGTATAATCGACCCCTGAATACAAGTATGTTAAGCTGGAACAAATTCACCGTAAGTCTCTGGAAGAACTGTGCTTTGTGTTCCAGTTTTCTGCGTGCTCTCCTCAAAAAGAAAAATGAAACGACAAGCGCTAGGAAGACGGATGTCTTTCTGTAACAACATTATGGGTCAACTATTAGTTGACCACCTCCTTCTTTTCTTTTGTGAACCTCCTTTGATGTACCGCTATCTGTGATGATTCCCAGCATTCTCGTGAAATCGGATTTAGTTTGCTGGCGTTCAAAAAAATGAATGTCGTGTTGCGTTAACTGAAATTTTCTTTTTACAGTGCTACACTTCGCTGACGTATACCTTTAATACGCAATATGGATGTCGAGACTTTTTTTATTTTTAATACAGTGACGCAATGCTCTTCACGATTGTTCATACCAAATGTGACAACGATCTACATACCACATACCTACCATCGTCTCCTTACTATCACCGCCTTCCACCGTACATCTCCATAGGATAAAAAGTTATGGCATTTTCGTTTCCAAGATATTTATTAGTAATCCATTGAATTTGTTTTAGAGTGTAGCTGTATTTATCGCACTGTCTTGCAATTGACTAATTTTACTTCTTTTCGCTGTTTTTTCTTTACGTTGCAGCCTCTTTTTAAGAAGTTTGCTTGTTTTAAGATCAACATTTCAAATAATTATTTTTCGAAATGTTCTTTCATCTGCTAAAAAAACTAATTAAGCAACAGTTATTATTATAATTATGATACATTAATTATTAAGAAAGTCCCTGAATTTATATAAGGAAATATCAGAGTTTCTTCTGCCTAATTTCTAAATGACATATTTTTTGAAAAATTTAATCCTTTTTTCCTTCTTAAAGGCTTCTTGATTTTACGATATTTTTTTATGGTATTCTATTACCTTATGTGTATCTTGTTGGTCCTACACCATAGAAATTATTCTATGGTATCGGACCAACAAACTTTTTTCTTCATAAGCATTTGAGATCTTTTATTAACTGGAAGCTATACCATCCAAAGAAGGTTCCTTTTTGTTTTCTCTTAAAAGTCCTTGTCGTATATACAAATAGGGGAAGGGTGAGCAAAACGGGGTGGTAGGGCAAAACGGAGTTTTTGATTTCCCCGCTTATCAAGTGTTGCCATCTCTATGTCATTGCTATAGGTTGTGCATAACGTATCTAGTTTTCATTTCCACGCGGGATACTGCTTGCAGAATCATGGACAAATACGCTCCTAAGATTTATTCCTTTTTTCTTTACCATGATCTAAGGTAAGTCTGAAATTAGGCTATTTTTTTTTTTTTTTTTTTGTTAGGTTCGTATGCAGATACTAACGCGACAGTTTACACTTGCTAAAAGGGCTGTTTTTTTTTAGTAAATTGCATGAAGAAGTAGAACTACACGGTAAAAAAAATTGAAACGTTACCCCCAAAAATGGGGCAGCTCTTGTAGTTCAAAATTGCGGAAACGTTTCCGAACCATGCGGGTAAAGTATTTAGAAACGTTTCTGCATATGTCGGAAACATATTTACTTATTTTCCTGCATTTTAGGTAAGGTTTCTGGAAAAGATGGGTAACGTTTCTGTATATTTTGGTTAAATATTGAGTAACCTCTCCGTATATTTCGGAAAGGTTTCCGAATTAACGAGTATCCTTTCCGATTTTTTCAGAAAAAAAGTAGCATGCACTAGATGAAGCGTTTCGAGTATTTAATGTAGATGGCAGCACCAAACTCTGTCGGAAGGAGCGGTGAGGACTAGCGACCAGAGCCAGAATCGAACGCTGGACCTACGCGATCGGAAGAAAGCACGGTACCACGACGCTGCGCTTTTCTTGCCGAATTTTGCTTTAAAAGTAAACTGACTGCTGCAAAAGTTATTTGTGGTGCGGCTTGTTTTGGAAACTTAAAATTTTTTTGAAGTATTTTGTAAATGGAGAGAAAATACCATAATTAATAAATATAAATTAAAAATCTTAAATCTTTTTTCTTCCACATAAATTATTTTCAGGAGATAATGTGCTGTTTTATTTAAGTATTCACCCGTTTTATTTAAATATTCATCCGGCGACGTCAGCTGGTGACTGGTCACAAATAAACTTCACAGTGACCACACAGTGAAGTTACATCACTCACAAGTTACCAGACCCTTATTATGGCATGGGCAAATCGGGACTTTGCCCAGGTCCCCAGTTTCAAATGTTGTTCTGAAATATTTTTTTATATGTCAAAATATTTTATAGACGGGGGAGCCCCCAAATTCATCAATGCCCGGGGCACCTGTTGGTCATAATCGGGATGTGCAAGAAGTTACAATGTGACAGTCCTGTGACAATTGTGACCCTCTGTGACGTCACAGCAACTCTTTTGTGACCATCTGTGCTATTAGGGAAAACGCGTTCACTCTTATCCGTCTCTTGGCACTTGGCGCATGCGCGCGAAGTCCCAAATAAAAATTTCCTCTCCCCCGTAAATACTTTACCCCGAAATATGGGTTATGTTTCCGAAATCGTGAGTTCGAGTAGAGCATCGGTAGGTTACGCTATACTTTCGGAAACCTTTCCGCTATAAGTATGTAACGTTTCTGAATTTTTTTACTGTGTACCAACAGACGACAAGTCGTCACACAGTGATCCTGATGATGTAGGTATTACATGCTTGTGCTGGAGCGATATTTATGTAAGGTCAGCACAAGGAGAAGGGTAGATCACTATAGTGCATATGACAAATGGGCGCTGCTGTTGACGAGGCTGATGATAAGTTTACATGAAGTGCGATACAGGTCCCAAAATACTCAACGTATTATAAGTTTCAGTGCTGCAGAACAACATCTTAGATTGGAAAATTGAAATGAATATTACTTATTTAATTCATTTCTATTTGTCACAAAGTCAAACACTGGCGCAACAGCCCCTATGTGGGCCAAGGCCTGCGCCGCCCAACCGCGCCTTCGCGACCATGGGCTCTGGGGTGTGCATGCATATGCCTCGACCAAGTGCTCTGCCTGACGCGAAGCCCCCAGTGTTTGACCCCAAGCAAGCTTGGCCCTCATTTTATCGACCTCCTCATGGGATGAAAGGCTGAGTCCACCTTGCCAAGCCCGGTATCCGAACCCCGGGCCTGTGGGACGGCAGCGCGGTGCGCTAATCATTACACTTCCTTCTCACAGAGCTATTGGCCAGAAAAACTTTGACTACCCCATTTTGCCTACCCTTCCCCTACTATCTTATAATACCGATATGTTGATAGCATACTGTTGTTAAAAGTTGCAGGAGAATTAAACACAAAGTCCTGTGATAGAATTCGAGGTCTTGTCTCGAATTCGTGAACTCTTGTCTCGGTTAGGTGAAATACTTAAAATTTAAAGTTATTTTGGCAACCAAAGATTCAGTTTTATTGAGATTTTGTGTTCTTAATAGGTTTTGCATTGGGCAGCTTTTCCACGTACAGCCTTTCAAATTAGAGATTTTAAGTTTTACACTCCATCCTAGTACTTACGTCATTGATACATACTGTCTCTCAAGAAAGCGTTTTTATTAGCCTATGGAAAATCGGACTATAATTCTATAAAACTTTGATTGGTTTCTTTACGTTCCATAAAAGATTTTCACGTGAGACCATTATTGAAAATGTTGCTTACGGCATTATAAATTCTTTTATGACCGCACCTAAAAGAATGCCAATACATTGCAGTCCATGGGCAGTATTTGTTTAAAATGCATTGAGACATTAATAGTTTCAAGGAAAATAAAATTAACAAGAATTACATATTGAGGTTTATGACACCATGCTCTTCAACAAAAAACGTAATCGTAGCACTTTAGTTTTTTTTTTCAGGACTCACAAATTAGCTTTTTTGGATTATGATGCAAGGACTGAAAAAAAAAAAATCCCTGAGTACGGTTGTTTTCATTACCTTTAATTATTTGAAGAATGGAATTAAAATGAGTGTTGGAAAGGGCTTAAAATCCATGCTTTAGGCATGAATTACCTTAAATCTTATTCCAGTAGTTCCGATTCATACCGATAGATGGCACGAACATCCGGCACACTAAAAGCATAAGCGTAATTAACTTTTCTTGCTTTCGGCAGATTCGCATCTTTCAAGAAATTTAACTTCGCATTTATGGAAACGCTGAAAGCGAAATAACCGCATGGTTTATGAACACGTAGCTCGTCTTTAATGGAAGTGATTACTTTAACGAATAGGATTTTTGTGTTTTAATGACCAGGTGTTTAGATATAATGTGTCGAGTATTCGCGCACGACGTGCCATAACAAAATTCTCGGAAGATTTTTCTCCTGTTAAGCGGCGTACGAGATTAAGTCTTTCTCCGGCAGACGTCCCCGGTTTGAATGACTCGTGCTTAAATGATGTAAATTACACAATTTCGTGAGTTTATATAGTCTCAGTTCATTGTTTCTGGCTACGGAGAATTTAATTGTGCCTGCGAATAGTTCTTGTTATGGTATACACATGCTTAAAATTCTTCTTGAATAGTTTGAATAAGTTACGGTAACTATAATACAGGTTTGCATTAGCGTAACTGGAGAGGTGAAGCTTCTGATTCTCGTTTTAGGAACCGCTAACTGGCAAAATATTACAGATCTAAAAAATTAAAGATATTCCTTTTCTTATAGTGTTTTAAAAAAATGGCATCAAACATTTAGACGAAGTAGGGCACAAAAAAAAAAAAAAAAAGAATTCATAATCACATTGCAGTGTGGGATCAAAAACGTATATATATATATATATATATATATATATATATATATATATATGTTTTTTTTTTTTTTTCGTAGACCGGTTAGTAATCACTCCATAAGAGGTGTTGAAGTGTTCATGAAATTTCCTGCCGTGCTTTGTCAAAATTTAATTATTCTTTCGTAAGTGAATTAAAGTTGAACAGTATAAATATCATTTCTAGTGTTATAACTGTAGGAGAATAAATAACTTTTTATAAAACTTGATAGGGTAAGTTAACTGATCCTTCAACACATTTTTGTGGAGTGATTAACAACTGGTGTATAAAAACAAAGTGTGTGACTCTACATTGCTGTGCAATTTTCAAACCTTATTATGAGCCACACCTCCTCCAAAAGACATTCGCTACATTTTTCGGATAACGTGTATTTTCTACGTGGGAATATTATTTAATGTATCTTTATTTAATGTATGATAGGGCAACTCGCACGGTTTGAAATACCCTAAGTATGTTCATTTTTTTTCTTAGTTTAAAAACTCTTTCAGAAAAGTTTCTGCCCAAAACAGTTCAAGATCGAAAGGCACAGGTATAAATTTCATCAACGAAAACGACTGCTGCATGAAATTTAGTCATTATTACAAAGTAGGGTAAAATGGGGTTTAAGTGGATATGGAAGCAGGCACTTTTTAAAGCATAATCTATTTTATGCTAGTGATGATGATAAATATAAAAAAAATCAGTTACTTTATACAATGTATTCAAGCCCTTTACATGTGTCATAGTTGTTTAAAATGCGAAAGTATTAAATTTAATTAGGAGCTGTTTTTTTCCCCCCATAGAAGTCATCTAAAATGGATGGCAGGCGTGGTATAAAGGTTGATAGATTAAAAAAAAAACTTCGTAAAATTTTATTTGTTTGATATTATGATTTACAGATTATTTAAACTAAAAATGCAATGTCCCCTTACTGCTCGATAAGTTCTGATAATGTTGTACCATTTTTAATGGTTCCCAGATGGAGGAAGTCCGCGGTCTCCTAATTTTGAAACAATTCGAGAGGAAGGACTAACCCCCTGAAATCGGCACCCCCCGAGGTAGTGTTAAACCTGGTGGACATTGAAGCCACGACGGATTTTACGTGCACAAGCAGTAGCGTCGAGCTGAGAGGGAGTTGACCCTTCCAAGCACTGGCCAAGCCGGATGCTGCTTCACTTGCCATGTTCTTATGGGAACGGAGTTTAGCGTCCAGACTACTGCGGGACAATTCTGATAATACAAACAAACATTATATTTTAATATTACTTTGTTGTAGGGTAAAGTGGGGAAAAAGGGGTAAATTAGATTTGACTCTTTTTCATCAATAAATCAAGCTTTAAAACTATATTTGTTGAACAATGGAAAACAAACATTTCACAAAGTATGTTTTTAAAAATTAATTAGAGCTTTTTATTTATAGAAACTGCCATTTATGTCCTTCTAAGCAACAATTTTGCTTGAACAAACACGCACACTAAATATTTTCTGGAAAAAGTGGTTACAGTACTTAAATTTAGAAGAAAAATTTTAAACATAAGAAAATGAATTCCCAGTATTTTAGTATTTAAAATAGAAAAAAAAATACTTTAGGTGCATCGAAACAAGAGAAATGAATTGAAAATACGATATACAAAATCGGAAAAGAGTTTTGTGTAAAGAAAATTTCTTAAACAAAAATTTTAAATGGTAGATTAACCAGAAAGATAAACTGTATCTAACTCATCGATTATAAAATTGTTTCCAATACGGCCGTATACGCCCACATATTTTTTAAGTAACGAATAATTAACTTATTGATTCGTCGTACTCTAAAGGTGAATAAATACGGGTTAGGACCCCTTAGAAAGACCTCCACGGAGCTCATCCCAACCAGGCCTAGATCCCTCTTGCAGAAAATTGGTCTTAATCCCATAACACAACACAACACTAAAGGTGAATCTTTTAAACACTGCCCTTGAGACGTACTAATGGATCCACCATGGCTGAGTGGGTAAGAGAATGAACATGATAAATGGCTGAAGTGTGAAGGTCTAGGGTTCTTGCCTACCGCGTGGTTGTCGATCTGACGGTCTGGAGTTTTGGGCGATCTTCTCTAGATGTAACGCGAATACGCATTAGAATCCCTTAAACAGTTCTCTGCCCAAGGTACTCCGCCCTAGGCAGCTGCTCGACGTATTAAGTTAGTCTTAACAAAATACACAAACTTGAGCCGTACTAGTCAGTGGTTATGTTGTAGGAATTGTAAGAAGCTCGACCCTTGAAGATCACCGAGTACTTTCGGTGCAAATGTATGATTAATTTTAAAGTTTTGAAATCTATTTCAGGACTCCACATCCAAGAGAGACCCTTACTGTAATCGTTAGCAGTTTTTGTGGGGTGTTAATATTCCACAGTCCTCCACTTTCTGATGAGCAACTGAATTCTGGAGTGAATCTCTGCGTATGCAAAAGCTCTAGACAACACATTTGTTTAAGTATGCTGCTTTCTACTGGCATTCTATTATTAATTTTAAGCCAGTTTTTTGAGGGTTATTTTGTTTGTCCTGTACATAAATTTAAATGCTACATGTACTCTTTCTGTCTGAGAGCATTTTTAAAATGAGCTTTAATAAATATTTTTATTAGAAATCTTTTTGCTTAATTGATTAATTTAAGCAATTATTTAATAATTATTATATGCCATTCAATTGATTACTATTTAATATTTCTTAACTAACTAGGGGCCAATACACTAGACTCGCTTCGCTCGCTTTTCGAACGAGGCATTCGGCCCTTAATAAGTCTTATTCTTAAAAAAGGCATAATTTCAACAGACAAAACCCAAAGACTGGATCAGATAGAATGCTACCGAGCTGCACATTGCTTGGTTCTTGCATGTTCCTTGAAACATAAAAATTTAAACTTCACACTGGAGTAGACCCCCCCCCCCCCATAACACGGTAGATACGTTTCGTGTTATAGGAATCCGTGTTGTACGGGTCCTGAGCTATACTCCACCGGGAGTGCGGATTCCGCGTATAATCGCTGGAAAAATTATTTGCACTCCTTAGAAATACAATGATATTTAATATTGACATTCAAAAGTTTTATTAATTAGGAGCTAAAGCTTAATAAAATCAGAATATCTATCTCATTTAACCGTGCTGTACGAGTCTCTTTTAGCGTGTTATACGAAAACGATCGCAATTTTTTCGCTGTGTTCTAGGAATCCGTGTTGTATGGACCCGTGTTATAGGGAGTCTAGTGTATTTTTAATTATGTAAAACCTATGGGACACCTTACGAATTTGTCACCCATGGCGATTTTTCATAATTTGGCGACTTATGTATATGAATAGTTAATAATTAGTTCTAAGAAAACAGTACTTTATATGTTTTCTTTGATAAAAACTACGGAACAGTTAGAATAGCTTGTCACCAGTGGCAACTTTTCATTATTTGGCGATTTACACATGCTCATAACTGATAATTACTGCTCATGTAAGGTTACCGGGAAAACCGTTGTGCATACAGTCATATACATAATCCTTTGCAGATTGGCATATTTAGCACCACGAAATATGTCGTCTCGCAGCGCTGGCAAATATCCAAGTTGTACTATAACAGCTATAATGGGATAGTTAACGGCGACTAATATTTCTACTGAGCAAATACCAAAGCTGAACCTAAACGGCTTTACTACAATCTGCATTTTAATTATTTTTCATTTTCAAGATACTGGGTGCTAACATTTTGAAACACGCGGCTTAGATTTACTCCTTGAAGAGATAGCCTTTTGCCAGATCGTACTAGATGCCAAAATGGTGCTTTTAAAATCAGTTACAATTAGTTATTCTGTTTTGGAAAAACAAATAATCAGTAATTCTGAATTCCTGTTGTCTAAGAGATCTTACTATTTGAAAATTAACAACTTTGTGTAACACACTTTGACTTATTTATTTCACATACTTTTTAATTTGGCGTAAAATTGGTGTGATTTTATTTCATTTTTGTCAATTTCACGAGATTCTACATATTTGAAATTGCTTTGTTCGCCAGTATGAATGATTTTATGCTGGTAAAAATTGCCAAACATGGCAAACATTATGCTTATTTTTTCATTTAAAAAAAAATTAATATCTTCTAAAATAATTCGAAATAATGGTGTCACGAATGTAGAAATTTAAGGAAGCTTAGGAATTTAAGGAAGGCTTCCCAGGAATTTTCCGAATCCGTGGACACCTTCGTCGAAATTTAAATCCTCACGGTTACGGAGGAGATAGCAGAACAAGCTTTTGGCAGCGGCGGCAGCGGTCGTTCCTTTTTTTAGAATAAGGATATTACTATTTCGGTTTTAATAATTGGTTTAAATTGGAGACGTTATATCAGAAATTAACACATAAACAGAGAAAATCGCCTATCAGTAACACATATCTGTGACTGTGTATTATTATTGACAGGCAGTAATAGGGTAGTGTAATAATATACAGCCATTACAATAACAAATTGATTGCATTTTTTATGACTATACTTTATGATCCCATAGCTGCAGATAGTAGATATCGATGAATGTACTAAAATTTGATAATTCACATTGCTACAATAAAACTGAATGCATATTCTAAGCCGTATTTAGTACACCATTACTCATTATAACTACCAGTTTTATGAGTTTTACTGTTGTAAATCTGCCCTGAATATAAGCAGATAAGCGAAACTGTTGATTATAGTGTATTTCATACTAAACAGTAAAACTGTGAAGTTTACCAGTTACATTATTAAGTTAAACTGATATTTATATGATAACTTAAAAAATCAAATTATCCGAAGAAATTAAACATTAAATGTATTGATTTATATCTATTAAAGTAGGTAAGCATGAAAGTAATTAGCTTTACCTCAGCATATGTTGAGTTGCGTAGAAGATATAATACTTTTTGAAAAAGAATATATATTTTTGTAATAGGATTAAGAAATTTAGGATGATTTTTCCTTTCCAGGATAAGAAGAGAAAGAATTTATGTTATAGTTTTTACTTGAACATTTTCATTATTGATGCGAAATGCAATTACAAAAATAATGAAACTTAATTTTGAATTTTTTTATTTTGTTAGTTTCAATTATAAAAGACGGAAAACTGTGTTGTTTATTAAATGATACTATTAGACAGTTATGAAATTTCCTAATGAAACTTTGAAATAAATTTTCTAACATAATGCCTTAAATAATGGAATATTGTTTACAAAGTATACCGCGAGCTTAAAAATATTTAGAATGAAAATTTAATTATAAAGGTTACCAAGGAACAAAGCAAAGCTTTCTTCATAAGATTTCTAATTAATATGTAGTCCTATTAGAATTATAATTAAAAAGGCAAATTTAAAAAATAATAAATTGAGTAAACAATTTCGACGTTTTCAGCGTGTGTGATTTATATTAATGAAATTTTGCATTATTATATTTATGTCGTTGTACAAGAATGATGTTAAGTCATAAATTGGATTTCGAAAGTTTGTGTTTCAACAGTGCAAGTTAAATAAAATTCACACTGTCAAAGTTATTTAAAACAGTAAATAAAAATATTGTGATTCATTTTATCTGCAGAAATAAAATTAATTTTGTTGGTCTATTGCTCTAAGATTTTGTAATATCCATTCATTTCGTGCATTTACACATTCAGAACGGCCCTCCAAGTAAAAGACTGACTGTCTGGATGATTTTTAATTCACTCATCACTCAAAAAAAAAAAGGCTCAGTTGAAATATAAGAAAGTTGGTATTATGGCTAATTTTAAAATAATATTATTTTGATTAGAAAAAGTATGCTTCATCCTAATCACCCAGTAAGCATTTAAATTCTCAACAACTTATTTCTGGCAAACTTCTTCATAAGATATTTGTTTAAATTAAAGAAAAATCAAATTGTCGACGAAAATTCATCGCTTGTGGGATAAATAAATGTGACAAAACATAAATAAAATAATTTCCTCCAACAAGATAATATAAATTTTTTTCTAGGAAAGAGATAACCAATTATTTCTGTAATGATATCTGTTCTGCTGATTTTACAGCATTGAATATGTTACTCACTGAGAGGTGGAGAGTTTGTTGACCAGTATATATGGAATAACCCGAATTTGTTAATAGATGATTAATATAATCGGTGATTTGATTAACCTACATCGACTAAAAATTCGTAATTCTAAGTCCTTTTGCTCTTAATGAACGGAAGGAAGTTTTCAGTCTTGCTTGAACGTATTGAAAACTGCACCACACTGGTTGTATACGTTTGTATCCTGTCATGTACCTTAGCGTATACGGCACTTTTTATATGCAGGGTATCCCAAAAAGTTGGCAACACAATTATTTATCAAATGTTAGACATAAGTGGGTCATATAAACTAAAAAAAAAAAAAAAAAAATTCTGTTCAAAATAAGGTAGGAAAAAAAGATTGCATTAAGAAAAAATTTCTAGTTCTAGTTAACTTTCAAAATTATACTTTTTTAATTGTCTCATACGAAGAAATTCCTAGTTAGTAAAATGTGCCCCAGACAATAATAAGAACATATACAAAATTTGAGAATAACGTCCTCAGAGATATGAAGATAAATATATGCTGACAGATACTTACACTTTTCCCATGCCATTCGAAGTGAGGAAATCACATTGGATGATCACGTTTCACGGGTTATACAGGACGAAAAATATTTTTTGCACTCTAGCAATAAACATTTACATTCAAATTCATACATAGCCCTGGATCATCTTTATTCAAAGATATCTCTGAGAAGCTTTATGGTGAAAGGCTGAAATTTTGTACAGCACCTAAATTAATGTATGGGACATATTTTAGTAACTGGGATTTTTTAATTTTTGTACGCTTTCATATACAAACTTAAAAAGTTTCTCTTCTTGAAAATTAACTAGAGGAATTTTTTCTTTATTACTACCTTAGTTTGAAGATTTTTTCACTTTACACTGCCCATTATTCTCCAATGTATAAAAAATTAAAACATGCTGCCATCTTTTTGGAACAGCCTGTATACAAAAAGCCGATTTTTAAAGCATATTTACAAAAGAAATTAATTTGCTAAATTATGAGAATTTTTCGGAACACCATGTTTTAACAATGGATCGAAATGCTGAAATTCGACTTGCAATCGAATACTTTTCTTTTTCTATCATAGAATACACATTGTTTCAGCTGAGGCTTTCACTGTGTCAAAATTGTATCGACGAAATTGATATTGTTAAAATAATCGTCCCAGAATCCTACATTTGAAAAACTTTCTTAACGGATAAAAATGTTGACTGCCTGAATGAAAGTGTTTTATTACTGCAGATTTTGAAGAAAAGTCTAAATATGTTTTTAGAACAAGTGGTAATAATTGTAAAACAGTAAATGTTTTACGAACTATCACTTATAGTTATTAAAGAAACATCAGTGTGATAATAATGGAGGGTTCCTGCTGATTAACTTGAACGATTGAAAATTTCAGTTGAAGAAACAACAATAAACAGGCATGAGAAGAAGGTTGATGAGGATTAGTTTAAAATTAACTCAATAAAAAAGTTATCCCTTTTCAGTAATACAAAATGAACAATTTATATACATTCTAAATCTTCTTAAGAAAAATAAATAGAAGAAAACAGAAGCAAGTACTAAATAGCGAAGTTGCATATAGTAAAAATATGCAAAATAAGTTTTTTCCCATTGATCTGTATATTTACAGTTTTATCCCTTTTCTTACGTACATTTCAAAATATTCGACTGTAATTTATTCCAAGTATAAACGCTATTAGATATTTGCATTTTCATTTAAATATTTCATGGTTTGCCCCAGTGCTAAGAATAAAATGAAAATAAAATAGAATAAGGATTTGAAAAGAATTTCGAAAAAATAAATTTTTTGCTTTAGAAAGTAAAGTAATTGGTTTTGCTTGCAGCTATAAAAGAAGATTACACTCAAAAAATATTAAACCAGAAAAAAAAGAAACTTTAATTGAAAAGGAATTGCTAATTTTTTCTTTTGCTATTCAATAAATGTGAGAAGAATTATTAATGATCTGTAATAGTGTGTTATATTTCAATTTATTGGAGCACGAAAAGTTTGATTCCGTATATTTACTGACGTTCTCTTGTTGAGAGAATCGACGACGTTCTCTTGTGTCAACTGATATACTCTTACTAAATTTTGAATAGAACTGTTTATTTCTGTCAAACAATCGTCAATTACACTCATGTCCATAAATTAAGGATAATTCAGAATCACACAGAAATTGATCTCTAAAATAAAAATTTCACCTGTGGAATGATCACACACATCTTGAAGAAGAATATGCAAATTACAGGAAACCACCAGATGGCGTGGATGGTACGTCACAATGACGAGAGTGTAAGAGGGATATATAAGGAATGGTGGCAAAGAAGTAAAATTGTTCACAAGCGCTGTGAAAGCCTTTCAGTGCAAAAACCGCATAGTTATGGCTCAAAGGAGGCATTTGGATGATGTTTTACGTGGCAGAATTATCGGACGACTGGAATGTGGACGTACCCAGCTGGAAGTATCCGAGGAACTTGGAATCGCCCAGAGTGTCATCTCCAGGCTTTGGCAACGATTCCAAGATGATGGTAATGTGAGTAGACGTTACAGCACAGGTCGCCCCCGAGTTACAACGCCGAATGAGGACCGCTATTTGGCAGTTACTGCCAAAAGAAACAGACGGAGTACAGCATCAGACCTGTCTCGTCAGCTCTCTTCAGCTACCGGTACGACAGTTTCAAGGCAGACCATGTACAGACGCTTAGGGCACATTGGTCTATATGCTCGTAGGCCTGTCAGATGTGTTTCACTTACCGCAACTCACTGTCGCCTGCGATTAACCTGGAGTAGAGAGCATGCATTGTGGACACCGCAACAGTGGTCTTGTGTGATGTTTTCCGACGAGTCCAGGTTTAGTTTGGAGTCTGATTCTCGCCGGACATTCATCTGGAGAGCGCCAGGTACCCGTTACCACCAAGAGAACACCATTGAAAGACACCGTTACGGTGGTGCAGTATGGCTCGTTTGGGGAGGAATTATTCTTTGTTCCAAAACTGACCTGCATGTTCAGAGTGTAACGATGACAGGCCACATCTATCGGGATGTCATTCTGGAACAACATGTACGTTTGTTTCGGGGCGCCATGGGTGCTGAATTTGTGTTTATGGATGACAACGCCCGTCCTCACCGTGCAAACATTGTAGACGAATGCCTTCAATCGGAGGATATCACCCGTATGCATTGGCCAGCATACTCACCGGACTTGAATCCAATAGAGCATGTGTGGGATATGCTTGGCCGACGAATTGCAGCCCGTCAACCCCCTCCCACCTGTCTACCGGAACTTCGGAGTGCATTGCTTGATGAGTGGTGTAATATTCCCCAAGATCAGATTGATCATTTGATACTTAGCATGCCTAGGCGTTGTCAGGCCTATATTGCATCGTCCGGGAGACATACTCCGTATTAACCATCCCACTAACCATGTTATACTGTTTTTTGTAAATAGGTTCTTTTTTGAAATTTGGTCAAGGGAGTAAAACTTGCAATTTTTATTAATTATGTCAAACATATAGCATCTTTTTTGCTCTTTACTTTTTGTTTAATAAATAGACTTTACAAATAAGTCAAATTTGTTTTGCTTCTTTCTCTTTCTTTGCCTGAACTTCATTATCCTTAATTTATGGACATGAGTGTAAATAAGCAAACAAAAAGAAAAAAATATGAATTCAGTATTCATATATCAGAAAACTGATAGAATATATTCGAATTGATTATGTGTTTAGAATGAAATACAGCTTGGCAAATTTTCAAACACACTTTAAAATAGTAGGCTGAAGGAACTAAAGTGTATAGATAATGTATGAAATAATAAAAACTTCGTAAAATAATACACATAAAAAGGCCCGTATGGTATTTCTGTAACAATAAGAGTACTTTTTTATATGTGTTATTTTACAAAGTTTTAATTATTTCATTTTTCAAAACTAGTTCTCTGTTGAGTGCTTTCATCATGGATAATGTATTATGTTTAAATCTATTCTTAAATCTAAATTCATCTTTAGTTTCTGTCAGTGTACGTTCAGTTTCTGTTTAGTTTTAGTTTAAAAAAATTCTGTCTTTACATATTACAAAATTTGAAAGAAATTAAATGAGTCATATTTCATTTTTACAAAACAAAGTTTATAGGAAGCAATCCTTTATCTATAAAATCAAGACAGGGATTTCGATTAACCCACAAATAATATTTTTGAGAGTGGACATAAATTAACATTTAAAGAGCAAGTAGGAATTCATTCTAAGTCATAGTTAAGACAAATTCTAATTCATCTAGTTAGGAATTCATTCTAAGCCATTTGAACATGACTTATTAGTAAAATACATTCTAAAATGATGAAAACATAATCCGTCTAACTGTAGTATTTTTCTTTATTGTCACATTATTATTAAAATATCAAGAGAGTTAATAGTGAAACTTCATTTAGAAAACTGAAATAGTTAGCGTGTGCAGCATGGTAGTAATCTATAAGTTTTCTCTCGTGATTTGAATTGTTTTCTGTTGAAATATATGCACTGATTTTTGAGAGGAAAAATCAGAAAAAGTATAAAAAAGTTATCCCAAGCACTTGAAAAATTTTAAAATTTGCATGGTACAATTGCTAAAATCGAAGAAGGAGGCCCATGACTTCTTTGAATGTTTTTTAAATTACATACACATTTATAGAGCACTTCATTTAAAATTGTTTCGTTTGAAAGCGAGATACGACTCGTCAATAATATTAAAGTTCAGCGATTTCTCACCCAATATAAGAGAGACTGCAAAATTGGTGACAGTTGGCGAAATTTTAAGTGTTGTACAAACAATCATTACACTTTTAATATATGAAATGTGTCCATACACCTTAATGTATTAAAAATGTTTAGAATTATCCTGTAAATAAACTACCCTATCGATTGCACCAGAAAAAGGCGGTCCACGGTATAAATAAATATACATATACACAACTGATAAAGGTGATTTCATATCAATGTGATAAAGGAACGAATGTTTATCAACCAGGTTTTTCTTAGTTAGCAAAGCACTACCGCTAATTAAACAAAAAAAAAAATGAGTGGTGGAACTTGCTGTTTTTATTTTAAACTAAACAATAAAAAATTCTGACACCCGAGTTTTTTTCGGGGCGGGGTTGGGGGTGGGGTGTCACAGCTCTACACATACCCCACTCACGATTTTTGAGGGGGCCCTCCTCAAAACAGCAACAACATGATTTGCATGTAAAAATTTTTGTAGCAAAATAAAATCGAAAATGAAATATGTATACTTAAAGTAATCTACAATAGATTTCTAAAAATACTATGATTGTAAATGTAATGAAAAAAGCATATTTTACTATGAATACATTTAAAGGAATAATTATGTACAGATGCACATATATAGGGAAAAATAAAAAAAATATGCAAATGAAAAAGAATGAGTAAAAAATGCAGAAAATTTAACTTTTTTTCCTTTCTCTAGTGCACATTTTTACTATCTCTTTAAAATGTCTTGATTTTGTGACTACTGAAGGTTTTATTTCTTTTATTCCAGAGAAAAGCAATTACGAGCGGAATAGCTAACAGGCATCATGGCGCAATTGGAATGAAATGTTTTAGAATTTCAGTTGAAACGACAGTTTTTAAAAGCACATTTTTCATGTGTCAGTTACAATCATCATTCACAAGATTTAGCTGCAATTTAACTTGTCTACGAAATGGGTTTTTCTGTACTGATTTCAGAATTGTATTAAATAATGATGATGGAACTCATGGAAAGATAAATTTAGTTATACACTTTCAGACCTTATAACAAAAAAGAAAGTAGAATGATAATACATTATTTGATTTTTTATTGTTTAATCGATACAATTTGTAATATTTTTTATTTTAAAATAATACTTTTTTTAATACAGGGTGTCCCAAAAAGATCTCGCTTTAATTCTTTAATGTAACCCGCTTTAATTCTTTATCCAACAGAAATAAGCAGGCAATGTAAATAGAAAAAAATGCTCTAAATAAGGTAAGAAAAAATACTACTTTAAGAAAAAAATTTTGTCGTTGAGTTTCAAAAAGTTACCTTTTTTTAAATTTGTAAATTTATCTTCATATCTCTGATATTTTTAAGGATATAATTCTCAAATTTTACACATCCAATCATTAGTGCACAGGGCACATTTTACTAATGGGAATTTTTCGTATAGGAGCCGTATACCAATTCAAAATATGTAATTTTTTGAAAATTATCTAGAGGGATTTTTTTCGTAATGCAGTCGTTTTTCTATTTTATTTTGAGCATTTAAAAAAAAAATACATTGCCCACTTATCTCTGGTGGATAAAGAATTCAATCGTGTTACCATCTTTTTTGGGTAGTCTCGAATAATGCCATCTTTCCCTGTTGGAGGTATCTTCAGCTAACACTGCTGTAAGGAATGAAACCAATTTTCAAGCACAGACTGTGTAAGACATAAGAAAATGATTCCTATAAAGAAGTACGAAAAATCCCTGATGGGGGATTTTGATGCTGTTGACATATTACGCATAAAGAATTTCGCAGGATTGTGCTGAAATGAGAACCCTGGTCTGCACTTTAAATAATTATCGTTGTATCTCTGAAGTTTTATTGTTTTCGCTTGCTGGCAATAGAGCAATCTAGAGTGATTAAAAAAAAGGAAATTGACGTTTGGGAATTCTTTTGCCATGTGAGCCCAGTGAAAGTTTCTTAGGGGGGGGGCGAACTTCCAAAAAATTTTCTAGAGTGGGGAAATTACTATACTAGTAAGAATTTGAGTTTCGATTTTGTATGTGATGCAATTTCGTTTACATCATAAGACAATATACTAGATCTCTGTGTGTGATTGTGTGTGTGTGTGGGGGGGGTGCCCTATCTTGTCCCCGCTTAAAGCTGCCCATGCCTTTTGCATTGATTTTCCCTCTTCTATGATCCCCATAGCATTTTTATTATATTTAATCAAGCGAAAGTCGTGCAAAGTATGAACTAAAACTACTCTTAAGCAGGATAATTCATTAAATGACGCTAAAAGTTCAAAGCTATACTCGTCTCTAAGGAGTTCAAATCTAATACACAATGCTCAATAAAGTAAATTTACCTTAGATATTTGCTGTTAAAACTTACATTCTTCCTGCAGAAATATTTGGCTACCAGTAAGCGCGGTGTCTTCATTGATTTTGGTCTAATAGCAAAGTAGCATTTTGTTTTCAGGGTAGGCCCAAAATCAGGGATGACTTTACGTATTAAATAAAGTTTTTAACGCTAAAAGAAAGTCGCAGTATTTATTATTATTATTGTTATTATTGTGACCTTATACTTTTAATTTAGGACTGACTCATGCTGAGTACAGAAAAGTTCTTTTGTGGTCCTCGAAGTCCAAGACTTTAAACAATTCATTGAAATATTTACTATCAATTATGTTCATAAAATTAATGAGCATAAAAACTTAGTTTACTTGAAATATTATTTGTGGTTTTGAATATTGATTATTTTGTGTTTAAACTTAAAACATATTTTTTTAAATATAAATTTTGTTTCATTTTAAGTAATTCAATAAAAAATTTCGAGAGGGGTCAGAGCGGCCTAGGCCTATGCCCAACGTTACCTAATTATTTGACTAATCATTACTGGGTAAAAAAAAGTCATCAAACGGAATAAAAAGGCAAATTCTACCCCTTTAAAAGCAACCAAAAACATTTACAACTAGGAGTTCCTGCAAAGTATTACCATTGAAGTGTTTATCAATTTACTTTTTCCTAAATCTTAACGTGAAGATTCATAAAATTGTTCAGTTTTAAAAAGTTTTTTCCTTTTTAAAAATAATGAATTTGATGTCGTGTTTCAAGTAACCCTTTTGTTTTCTTTTATAAAGATTTGCGTTCTCATCTAACCTTGGTTGCTTGATCTGAAAACGCTGCGTATTCAACCAAAATTCATGTCTGCGTAAAGTGTTCACTAACTTTACTCGAACAAAAGCAAAAAGAAGTGAAAAACTTTTGCTTCAGTGCTAATAAACCATTAAAACTTCCTCCCCCAATTTTCTTGCATAGGAGTTGGGAAGTTTTTGACAGATTGAACATGCTTACTCCCTTCGGTAAACCCCTGGCATCGTAATTAAAGAAGATTGCGGCGAGGAGCTCTTGAATATTTAATTAGAGAAAAAGTCAGTCCGGTTGATAAAGTTGTTTCAAGCTCCGACGGCTGGAGTACTGATTACAAAAGGAAACATTTCGCTTGGAAGGCGGCAGGGAAGCGTTTTGCGATGCTCAGAGGCGCCAGCGGTGGTTAAAAGTTTTCTTTGTGTTAGAATGACGCAAAAGTTCCCTGATGGAGCGATAAATTTACAGTTAACGAACGCGCGAATAATTTTTAAGAGCCAAAATAAATAATAATTCAGCAAATCTTTTTATTTGCAGGTGAGAGAAATTTTATTAAGTTTAAAATAAAACTTGTGTTTATGCTCACGAAATAATTTAATCGGATTACTTTTTTATAGAATCTC
Organism: Cheiracanthium punctorium; assembly: GCA_038373885.1. NCBI lineage: Eukaryota > Metazoa > Arthropoda > Arachnida > Araneae > Cheiracanthiidae > Cheiracanthium > Cheiracanthium punctorium. The sequence continues at coordinate 157,534 of JAWZYV010012920.1, forward strand.
CAGTTATTGATAAATGGGGCATAACTAAAATGTTTTACTCTAAATTTTAACAGTTTTTAGAAAATGGTTATTAATAAAAGTTACTGAAATGGGTTTGATCTGTATCTACAATTAATTCCTGATAGAAATTAAGTACTAATTGTATAATTTTACAAATAAACACTCTCAAAAGTTATTTCTTCAATTCACGGAAATTTTGCAGATATCAGTGCTGCTGGAACATTTCCTTTAATTGAAGAATATCCGTTTCTTTCATCTTCTGTCAATTAAAGAATCTTCTTTAGAATTAACGAAATTTTTTCCTTTTCTTAAGATTTTCAGGAAGAATTCACGGAATTATTACGTTTCCAAGGAGTACGGAAATTATTCATTGAAAAATGAAGATAAAAATAATGTATGAAGACGCACTCTCAAATATTATTTCTTCAATTCACGGAAATTTTTCTGGCAGCACTCCTGCTGGATTATTTTCGTTAATTGATGAATATCCGTTTCTTTTCTTCTCCTGTCAATTGAAGAAATTTCTCCAGATTCACGAATTTTTTTCCTCTTCTTCAGACAGTAGGAAGAAGAATTCACGGAAATATTACGTTTCCAAGGTGTACGGAAATTATTCGTTGAAAAATGAGGGATAAAAAATATGTGTATGGAGACGAATTTTTCTGAGAGTGAATGTTACGGTAAAATTGTATTAAGGCATTCAAAAGAAAGTTTTACTACACGAAAAATATTTTGCAAAGTAGCATTTATAACTAGTTGTTAATATGTTGTCAGTATGAACAGTCACTCTTAAAACTGTGCCTCTTATATGTAAGGCACAAACGGATTGTGCCTTCCATTATTTTCAAATGAGAGGCACATAACCAACGAACCTCTCATATATTATTAAAAATGAAAGGCACATCGAAAATAAAAGGCACCGATTACAGAACGAAATTTGTCAGAGGCACGGAGCGAGATTTGTGCCTCTGAGACTGCTCCGAATTTCAGGGTTACATGCCGAATGTCAAAGGCACCATGGCCTTGTGCCTCTGAAATATCAAGAGACATCATGCTCTTGTGCTTCTAAAATTTTAGAGATACCATGACCATATGCCTCTCAAATTTCAGAGGCAAAAATTTTCCCATTGTACCTCTTAAATCAGAGGCACACTTTTAAGGATGTATGAAGAGTTACTGTGATGTCAGTCATACATTACATTTTGCTGTGCAAGTTATATATCTTACACACATCCGCAATAATTGTGTAATCTTTTGTTATTCGTTAGTCCGATCTTCTTACTAAATGAGACAACGGATTTTCCTTCTTATGAATCTACACGGTACATCTGCCCAAAGGTTGTTGCTTATGAAGGTTTTGTGTTGTCTTTTCATAATGACTTTCTTTGGCAAAGTGACATATGAGGAGTTAATGCCACTATTTGAAATCTGCTTCACTGACTGTCATGTCTTTCTACAAAAATTCTATGTATTCTTCCGCATTTTTTTTCTAACTGTTGCTCTTCTGAGTACAGTTCGTGCACGGTGAACTTGTGCGGTCTAGCGTGATTTGATTTTCGTAAATCATTGACTCCGTTCTTCTCGGAACCCTGTCCCATTCAATTTCCCTTAGCACCAATACCGTTTATTGACTTTATGCTGAATAAATCAGAGAATTACTTGAATTACCTTAAATTGGGGCATGACACTTAATTCACAACACCTTTTGTTGCAAATGGGGATATTTCTTCATAGCTAATTCCACTACACCAATCGAGTGTGTTTTCATCAATTCTTCGAGCTTCCCCATGAGTACGACTAGGACAGTAGAAAATTGAATGAAGTTAAAATAAATAAAGCCAGAATATAAAAGTGACGTTTAAATGCGTGTAGAAATCGGTTGCATCCTTATAGCACATAATGTCTTAAGTAACACTAATAACGTACAACAGAAAACAAATATATGATTCCCTGTATTCGCTACAAGGACGGAGTAAAGGGGGTGACCGCCCCCCCCACGAGAAAAAAAGAAATTAATGTAAAAGGTCCTATTTTACTTCCATAAAATGGACGTATATGTCAGTCTTTTAACTAACCGCATCCACCGACAAACTAACCGCCGCCCCCGAAAACTTTCATTAATCCGCCACTGATTGGCTATGATTATTATTTGCGATTATTAGATAATATAGATTGCGAATAGTAGTTCGTTACTAATATTTATAGTTTGCGTTGAAAATTAGCGATAATTTTTCATACTTTAGTTTATATATATCAGCATAGTTAAATAATTGTTACAAAAAGAAAAAAAAAGTGCACAAATCTTTAAAATCGATTACTCTTCCCATTCTTTTAAAAATTAATAAAACTGGTTAAGGTCGCTTTATTGTAAGTGGATAAATTATGTAGATTGACCCTTGAAACTTTATAAACCCTTCAGAATGGGTATATAATGCTAGAGCATTTATAATTCTTACATAAACAAACAGATTATTCTGAAGAATTTTATTCTTGAACAATATTTTCTTTCTTTCACTCTTGAATGCACTTTTCTATTACTTAATGTTCCATAAGTCAGTGAGGATCTTTCAGTCAGGAAAAGATTAAATCAATCAGCGGTTATGCCCACGGATTATTAACTGTAATCACGTACTTCTAAACAAAGTAGTTTAAGTTCTTAATAGTTGAGCCCCCTTTCCCGTCTAGAAATGAACTCATTCCCTAAATGAACACGATGTCTCACCGATACTGACATGGTAAGTCAATCGCCCATGTTCGTTATTTGTTAGCGTATTTTCTACCCATTTAATGCCGTAAATCAGTTAAAACTGTTCATGTACGCTTCATTATAGAGAGCTTTCAAGAGATACTGGGGGTTATTTATCAATATGGCATTCTTAAGTCCTCCTGACTCTAAAAGTATTATGAATAAATAAAAGAAAACCCCATTAGAATAATACTGAAATGTTTCTATTAAGTTAAAAGAAAACTGATTAAAAAATAAGCAAGAAAGGTAAATCCTGTCTAATGTAAGATCATAAAACGCTTTCTAACACATTTGCTTTAAGTGCATATACAGTGTGCCCGTTAAAGTCCGCTCTAACCCAGCAAACACTGCCGTATCGGGTTAGGGATGGGCCGTCATCGGCAGTACCGTTTCGATGTCGGCATTGGCATAATGGTAATTGGGACGGTGTCGGTTCTGTGCTGGCAAAACGATTTGGCGTAGGCAAATAAAAGTTGATTTCGGGCATGCAACGGTCCGATAGCGGCTAGCCTTTTAGGGTTAACATGTGATTTTGGCGATGTACTGCACCAAACGTCAAAACCGATATCGGTCCAGAAGTGTAATTTCTAAACTGAACGGTATAAAGCCAGCACAAGCAGCACATATATATTGTTATAATAATTCTTTTTAATTTATGATTTCAATACTTACTATTTACAATGTTTTGAGTCCGTTGGATTCAAGTGCCTCCTTCACATGCGAAAAAAAGGAGGGAAAGGGGGCAATCATTCTATCTGGTTAATTTACCTGAGGTCCTGTCCAGCGTTCTGGTCTACCGCGCATCTGTCAATCTACAGTTTAGATGTTGGTGATTTTCTCCAGATGTATTGTGAATATGCGTTAGATAAGTTAACCAGTTTTTTATGACTTAGTATTGAAGGGGTTTCTAAGCGCCCACCCCCACCCCTCAATTGGGGCAGTTTCTGTCTAGTTATTCACAACTCTGAAATAATTATATGACTATAAATTTCATTTTATATAAAGTGATAGTTGTTAAGTACTTCCAATTTAAAAATAATAATAAAATTAATTTATTAATTAATTAAAAATAAAATACATACAATGCAGAACATTAAACGCTGCATTTTAAAAGTTCACAAAAGGAGCCCACCATGGCCGAGTGGATAAGACACCGAATATGGTTGAAGTCATTGGCGGATCCAGAGCCCCCCCCCCCCAGACGAATGAAGTTTACACTATAGAGCATTAAATTGTTTTGTAAATTCAAGTCATTCTATAAGAAAATGTAACAAAAATTGTCTTGTGCACCCTCCAGAATTTTTTTTTCTGGATCCGCCGCTGGTTCAAGTGTGAAGGTCCAGGGTTCAGGTCTACCGAGCATCTGTCAATTTACAGTTTGGATGTTGAGTGATTTTCTCCAGATGTAATGTGAATATGAGTTATATAAATTAACCAGATTTTTGAACATAGAATTGAGGACAAATCACCGTTGTATCCCCAATTCTGGAACAAAAATTGGGGATATTTTGTAAATTTTATATAAATTCAAAACATTATCTAATATTTATAAAATGAAGGAAATATGGTTGATTTTTATAAAATTAGGGAACAAATAATTATTATAATTACTGTTCAACCCCAATTTTATTGCTTATTAATTGTTTTATATATTGGAACAAACGCTAGAAGCCTTCTTCCGCTCAGGGCACCGACGCCCTAAGGCTTAACTCCTGTGTTTTTGCCTTACAAAAAACACAAAACAACAAAACTTTCTGAAATTAAATTGGATTAAAATAGTAGAAAAAATACCTTTTCATTAGTATTTCCATAAAAATAAAAAATATCAGTATAATTTATAGTTAAGGAATTTTTTTTATAATACATTAGCTGCTGTTGTTAAAAAAAAAATAATAATAAAATTAAATAAATAAATAAAAGTTTTAATTCACTATACTGAATAATTATAAATTGAAAAAAATAATAATAGTTTCATTTTAAAATTATCACTATGAATAATTAATTTAATAGCATTTATTTGAACAACTTGTTTGTCATGTTTCTGTTCAAATAAAATAATAGTAAAAATTACGCCAAAATCATGTTTTGCTGTAGCAAAGTCATGTCGCCAAAGTCATGTTTTGCTGTTGTAACAGCATTGTAAAATGCTGTTACAAATTAAATAAAATTTAATGCTCTTATCTCTTTAAAAATGAATAAAAATAACCATTTTTTGCTGATTATAGTACTTTATCTTTCTAAAAATTAATTGATTAATTCATTGCAGATATTGAAGTATAAACTATTTTGCAGTAGAATAACACTAATTTGTTGTGTTTTTTTCCACGCGATCTAATTTAAAGTGAATAATTTAAAAGCTAAAATCCCTCGGACTTTCTTTTCCAATTACACCGTGCCCGCGTACACATAACATGTAGGCGCAGTGGGGGGGGGGGGTGAGGGGGGACGAGTGCATTCCTAAGAGCTTTCCACCCCTTGTAGGAACCACAGTATTACGCAGGAAGACGAAATGGACCTTTCCCTATTATTTGGGTCCCATGGTCAATCGAAGAGCGGAAGTTGGTGGTTTGTTTTTTTTTTCGTTTGCTTGTCCATTCCATTCCAAGGCTGTAACAGAAATCATCTCGCAACGTAAACTTTTCAGTAACGTAGATTTTGAGTTTTCTCAGAGCAATGAAAATGGGAGATTGCTGCATTTTTCCCTGGATAAATTGCGATTTTTTTTTCCTAGACTAAATGGCACTGACTGCAGCTAGACAAAAATTTTAAAATAGTCTGAATGTGATTAGTGCTTTTTAGTTTTAAATAGGCTAAGTTCTTACGTCAGTTAGATCGGACTTTGCTGTAGTTTTCTCTGGATAAACTGTGATTTTTTTCTAAAGACTAACTGGTATTAACCTCAACTAGACAAAAATTTTAAAGTTGTCTAAATGTGGTTAGTGCTTTTTGGTTTTCATTTTGCTAAGTTCTCACGACAGTTAAAAAGGGGTAAGTTGATTTTTAAGTATATATTAAGAATTTGTATTTTTTCTTAGCTAGATTTTTTTATGTTATCTCAGGGACTACTAAAATAAGATGTAGTTCAAAACTGCTAATTATTTCTAAATAATGCGAAAATGAAATTTATAATTCAAATAAGCAAACTTGGAAACTATTAATAAACAAGCAGGACGGTATTTTTAATAAATAACTTACATACTGCATTGAAAAATGTGTCTATTTACTTAAGTACTTAATTTCATATTACTCAAAACAACAGAAAAAAAATAAGTATATTCTGTTATAGAAAGTTCCTTTCTTATACTAAAGGATAATCCTATGAAAATTCAGTAATATATAAAATATTTAATACTTAAAGTAAGTATCTTCTAATAATAAACATGGTTTTATTAATACTTATTAGTTTCATATATAGTTTAGCACTAATCAACCTATTAAAAATAATTATTATTATTATATAAATTACTTTACATCACTGGGGCTAATTTTGAAATATACAAAATACTTAGTTATTAAGTATAAACAAAATAATTTGTTTGTATATGAAAATGTTTAATTATTTTGAAGAGAAAACGTTTTTATGGAATTAACCGTTTATTTGTAGAATCAGCCAATATTTTAATTTCTTTTAACGTATGTTGTTTACATTCTTCTTTAAAATAATATATAAAATCAAAAGTCAACTTTATTTTGTATTATGACATAACTTAACAAAAAAATAAATTAAAACATTTTTAAAAAAAGCATGTTGTATAACTTTAATATATTTTCTCTCTCTTTTTTTAGCATTGCATGAATGTTTATTTATAATCTTTGGTTCTAGAAAATTATAAATTTTCTTGGCTTCTAAAAAATTTTTGGAAGAGAAAAAGGAACATTGTCTAGTTGAGCCTAATATGTTGTTTAAAAAATGTATATGGTCTGATAAACATATAGTAACACGTTTAAAAAAAGTAAACCATTGGTTGATGCATAAAAAATAATACGGTTAATTTTAAAAAGAGCTTTCCTTCTTAAATTCATTAAATATTTTCTTAAAAACAAAATAATTTGCTAATTAGGTATTTTTAATAAATTTAGTCCTAGTGGTGTAAAGTCATTTATATAATAATAATTATTATTTCTTTAATTTGTTGATTAATACTACTTTAGAGAACTAACTACGGAGCTAATTAGGGTATTTTGGGAATCAATAAGGTGCTGGCCGGTTTTCGATATTTTGTCGTTGCCGATACCACACCAAAAACGTAATGGTTTTGGTTCAAAAGTGGCACAGGGCTGGGCCGACGCCGTTATCGTTTTTGCCGACACCGAACCAGAACCACCCCATCCTTTCGGCCCGACACACGCCCAGGCGGACGCAATTTTGTCGTTTTCGGTACCGCGTGAGCGATGTCGCCCCGGCACATTCTGCGCCGGCATGCCAGTGTCGGCCCAAAACTTATCCGATAGGGCTGTGTTTGTTGGGAACTCCATTAATTTCTGAACGGAATGAGTTATAGTCATAAAAATAGGGTCTAGGTATAGTAAAATTGCCATGCGCTACTCAAGAAAACAGCTTATAGCGTCACCTAGAAGTTAAATTCGGAGTTAACGTTCGTATCTGAAAAACGATCCAAGGTACGGGAAAAAAGTCAATCAAAAAGTTATTCAGCATCATCGATTTAGTAAGAAAATACACCTTAAATTGCATGCGATGCTCATTGATTCGTGCAATAATGCTACGGATATAGGGCATAAAAAGCACATTTGTTTGGTCGAATTTTCCAAAACTGCACTTATCTAGAATTAAGATCATTAATCCTTCATGCTAAAAATGTTTTCCGTTAACAACAATACACATCTGGACGCTAATTTGCAATTGCCGCAGGAAGATCTACACATGGACGCCCAGCCCATTTGGTTTTTGAGAGGGGGGGGGGGGAGAGGGAAAATCAAGAGTCCTGTCCCAGAGAGATACTATATGTTAGTGTTGAACCACTTCTACGTGATACTAGTTAAGTAACTTATAGCTATAATGTAGGAGATAGGAGGGCCATGGCCCCTCCCTACCCATACATATGGAAGCCCATGGTTGTACAATATGGCTAGTGATACGCTGGCAAAAGAATCAGCATTATGTTTTTACGCCTTGCATTTTAGACCTTTAATATTCAACATTAATGTGCTCAAAATGTCTTTTCTTAATCGAACTACTTTGCAATTGACTTTTTCCCCATTTATCGTGCCGTTTTTCAGATAAGAACGCCAAGATATATTTTTAAGATATTTAAGATATCTTAAGAGATATTTTTTAAATTTTATGTTTATAATCTTTTTTGATCTTTTAAAAATAGTAATAATTAAAAAACAAGAACTACGTCAAATATGTCCATATTTCAATCAACGGATTTGACGGTTCAGTAGGGGAAGGAGGATTAGGTTCCTTTACTTTTCAATGTTTATAACTCGACTCGTAACAATACTATTTAAATAAAATTTATACACTATAAATTAGCCATATTTTTTATATTACCGTTAATATGAAAATCCAGGAAGCATTTTTTTAATATTGAAAATCATTTTTTAATATTGAAAATCAGTTTTTTATTGGAATTTGAGATGAGACAACCTACCCCATTGCGGGGTAGGTTGTCACATGCCACAGGTGTTGGGCTTGGTTGCCTCATAAGTTTCTTCATAAGTCATACTATAATCAAAAAGTTTCTCTACAGATGAACTTGTAAACATGTAGATTCTGAACTCAAGAAAATTTTACAAAAGTTAAAAAGCGCAGACATGTGGTATCTACGCATCATGGTAATTAGCAGTCTCAATTGCTCAAACGAAAGTTTTACACTTGAGTATCGATAGAAATGAAGTGGTCAGAATTACCTGAATTTTTATTTTTTATTTTTTAGGGGGTAATTATGACCATTCTCTTAATTTTTAAGAAAATTATCCCAAAAGTTTCCCTTAATTATTTACAATGTTTATCTATAGTTAAAAGACTTAAAAATTTACAGAGTTGAAATTTGGAAAAAGATGGTCATAATTGTCCCCACTTGACTATTTAGTGTAGTTAGAGCACAGACAGATATAGAATTTTCAATTTCCGTGTTGAAAGTTGCTGAGAAACATCTAGACAAAACAAAGGAATTTCTATGAAATTATTTACATGTTGATAACGTAATCTTGGACGAAATAACTTTTTTGATATAAAATTCATAAAATTTATCGTACTTTTCTCCACTTCCATGACTTCATAAAATTCAGTGAAGTGATGTATAAATATTGCAAAAGTAATAATCTCTAGTAAATTGTCAATAATCAGTAGAGTCAATACGGATGCTGACTTTAGAAACATCATAAAAAAAAAAAGATAATGATTTTGCAAGTTTTTCCTTTTATAATAAAATAAATAAACGGATATTAGATAAAACTCTTAAATATATTTTTATAAGCATTAAATAATGCTATACACTTTAACAGAACATTAAACATCTTGTTCAAGCATCCAGTCAACATGAAAGAATTAAATTGTTTTTGCGGGCAAACTAACCTCATCAATTAGTCCTTATTTTTCTCTTCTCAAATTCACTTGTTTTCTTTTGAAATACAGTCGTATCTCTATTTAAAAAACTTTTATTTTGCGAATTTTTCTACTTTGTGAAGTTTTCCTTTGAACCAAGAACATTTTGCGAATTTCTTCGTTGACTAACCTCCAAATGAGGAAATACATTCTCTATTTAACGAAATTTTCTTTGCCCCTCTCTCAAACTATTTCTGATAATTACACTAGTATTCCTTAATTTAGTACTTTTTTAGCAATGATTTTAAACTTGTTTCATAAGCAGTAAAATCACAGTCGTTCATTACGTTTCCTCTAGGAAGTGCAATTTTCACACTGCCCACAGAAAAAAATTTCAATCGCCCCTTTCACCCCATATTTTAATATCGGTGTATTCAGTGGCGTAGCCAGAAATTTTTCATGGGGGGGGTTACGACTACTTCAACTCGTATATACGTATAGGTGTGTGTGAGAAGGGAGAGAAGAATATACATTTTGTATGGAAAAAAAGTTCCTCATGGGGGGTCATGACCCCCCAACCCTTTAAAATTTGGTATTTTCTGAACAGCTTATACACGATACTAAAAATTCGTGATAAGATATAGTAAATAAAATTCTTGTTCAAAGCGCTTAAAAAGATGTTTTTGAAGTTGTGGATAAGGCAATTTTGAAAAGGATACAGACAATCCGATATAAGAATGCTCCAATTTCTGAGCATAATTGAGAAAATTTAGAAGTTTTGTTACATTCTTAAAAAGGGTGACTAAATATTTTTAAAAATAATATTTAATGTTTTTGGCTTTGAAATCTGCTTTCAAAGCCAAAAACTGTTTAAATTATTTTAAAAGGTGAATCTCTCTGTTTAACGAATTTTTTTCGTGATTTGGTGACTTCGTAATATAGAGACCGACTGTACCTAATACCGTCTAGCTGAAACAAATATGTAGATGTAATTAACGTTCATGCATTCTTGCGTGGTAACCATTTAAAAAATATTACATAATAGATTTAAGGGGCAACATTGTATCACAGTTCCGGAATATGAATAAAGTTTGAATCTGGAAGACAGAGTTATTAAATAGTGATGTTGTTGCTTCTGCTGCTCTCATCAAAGCACTTTAAACGATGTCACACGCACGAAAAAAAAAAACCCTTTTAAAAGCATCCTCCTTACAGTGATTTACATATCTTGAAGATAACGGCCGAAAGTAAATTTCCGCTAACACTTCAGATTTTCATCTATTCGCTTTGTTAAGTCTTAATTCATCCACTTCTTCAATGGACTAAAACAAAAGCTTTTATCATCAACCACCCTTCAATCAAAACACGCTATCTCTGTTCGCCAACAAAACGCTTCATTTGTAATCACTGCGCACATCCACCCCCTCTTCTCTCTCTCCCCCCCCCCCATACACAAAACGCTCAAGCGACTTTATCAGTCAGCTCGACTTTTTAAATAATTAAATATTCAAATACTTCTTGGCACGTTTTAATTACGTCGACAAGTTTTGTCTGGCGGGTAGGGGAGCGGCGTTTAAATCTGTCAAAAACTTTCTTTTTCGAGGGTGGGAAGGAAATTGTGGGTGGAAAGTTTTAATGGGTTATTAGGCGCAAAACAAAAGTTGTTCCTATCCGTGTTCGGGGAGGGGTGGGGTGGGGAGGGCGGAGCGAATACCATACCTGCCTTGTTGTTATCTCGGTAAAAAGTCACCTATCATTACACGGACGAACGAGCTGTGATGAACCTACCTGCGAATTACAGGTGACAATTTTGAAGAAGCAAGAGGTGGTGTGTAATTGTTCGAGCTGCAGGAAAGCGATTTTTCTCTTCAGTTTTTCCCCTGCAATTTTTGCTTATAATGATTATTTTACCGTTGAACTTTAAAATTAATTAAAAGATACTTACCAGGTTTTGACTGTTTTTTCTTTTTCAGAAATGATGAATGTATGCACAAGCAATATTTCTGTACCTTTGTATGTCAGAGTGAAAACTATCAGTATCAGTATGCAGTTTGCGAAAATACGCTGGGTCACTTCAAGGCTTGACTTTTAACATTTTTGTGCCTTGGGCACTTTTCAAATTTTGTGCCCCTATAGATAATTGACTGAGTTTTTGCGCTACTATATATGTATGTGTGTATCTAAACTGATTTTTTTGGCCTATTTCTTCATGTGTGTCCAGGGTATCAATCCCAAGTGCTCGCGCGATTATCCTGGCTTTCTAAGAAGTTATCCTTTGGGTTTGTCAGATACTAGACACCTTCGCTTTCAAGATAGCATTTTGAACCAGTTCTCCAAAGTTTATATTTCCGAGCTCCATTTAATTGGGTCACTGTCTTCGTTTATAAATTCTGAGAAACCTTTTTGGAGCTAAGGTTTACTACTTCCAAAGGGAGGCTCAGACATTGGGGGGAGATCACCGATTTTAATAAATAAATAAACCAGAGCAGACTGAACCGTATTCGAACACGCAACCTTTCGCCCCGCAATTGAACGCAAAACCAAGGTGCCACAGTGTCTAATAAACGCTCTGTAAAATAAGTGCTATAAAGCAATGTATCAAATGTTTAAATGTAATTATATTGAAAACTAGCTGAAGTACCCGTTCTTCGCACGGGAATGAATGGACTTTTTGATTTTAATATTTGTTGTGATTACTATTTATTGTAATAAAGAAATATAGCAAAATGGATATCGCGTTATATTGTGTTCAATAATCATGCATACTGAATTTCAAGGCAATCGTTTTTACGGTGCAGAAGGCGATGCGGCGTAGCACAATCTAGTGGCGAGTTTTAGCAAAACGGATACGGCAAAAATATTCTTCGCATTCAGATATCGATGTATACGAATTTTCATGACGATCGGCTGAATAGTCTTGAAGTTCATGTGTTGACGCGACATCTAGTGTCAAGTTATAGGAAAATGGATCGTGCCAAACTCTTCCCCGTGTTCAAATATCTATGTATACCTATTTTCATAGCGATCATTCGCACAGTCAAGAAGTGATACACTGCAGGGCCATCTAGTGGTTAATTAAAGTAATGATTTGCTACAGCGCCGTCATGTGGCGAGTTATAGCAAAATGGATAACGCCAAAATATTCTCATTGTTCAAATAGCTATGTATACTGATTTTAATAGCCACCGTTTGAATGGTCAAAAATTTGGCCTGCTACAGTGCCATCTAGTGGTGAGTAACATCAAAAGTAACGCAGTTAGAATATATTCTTCGTTCTCAAATGTGTAAGTATAAAAAATTTTATGCCGATCGGTAGAACGGTATAGAAGTTGATGCGTTGCAGCGCTATTTAGCGGTAAGTTACAGCAAATGGATAGTGAAAAATATTCTCCGTGTTCTAATATTCGCGTGTACCAAATTTCATCGAAATTGGTTGGACGATATTCGCATAGCAAACGGCTAAACGGAATAGAATTCGACGTTCTGCTGCGCCACCTAGTGAAAAGTTAGAGGAAAACGGATAGCATAAAAACCTTCTCCATGATAAAAGACTTAAGTGAACCAAATTTCATGGTGATCGGTGAAACGGTGCTGGAGTTTTTCAACCTCCTACACACATACCAACATTCATTTTTATCTATAACCAGTCTTATTATACGTATATACCAGTCTCAAGTAAAATCCAGTTTCAAATCTAAGCCTCGCTAAAGTGCCAGCATACGCCATTTTGCAAGAGTTTTTTCAGGGAATCATTCGAAGCATTGACTTAGCAGCAATCAAAATGGGAAATGGTTCGACCGCCAGGCATTTATTTGAAAAGTGGAATCCCTTAATACAGCCGCATTTTTTAAATTATCAAATATAACATGTTTTATTCATCGTTACCTTGATGTACTAAATGCGAAGATTTCAATTTTCTGAAATTTGGCGGATTTCCCCCAAGTTAAATCAATGTACTCAATTGGCGAGAATTCTGAAGCTACATCGCTTGAAATGCCCTAATAACTGCATTATTTCTGCACGGATAGTTAAAATTTAATCCTGTATTCTAAGAAAACCTATACACTTGTTTTCAAAAATGCTATTCCCTTAAGCTCTCAGTAAATTGCGCCAAAAAGCCTAAAACTGTGCAAACCGCTAGAACTCACTCTCTAAAAATCGGCCTATCAGCCATTTTATTTTTCGCCAAACTAAAAAAAATTACATATTAGTCTCGGATATCTTCGATCCTCATTGTTTTGCGTATAAAATATTTCATTCCTGCTCTCATTTCTTATGCGCACACGATATTATAATTAAAAAAATAACCTAAAAAAATAAACTAAAAAAATCATTATTATTCTTTTATTTTTACTTTAAGAATTTAAAACATTTTATTCGGCAAAATCACCACACATGGCAACCAAGATGCTTATTTCACACACTTTTTTCACTACAGGGGTTAATATTACGTAAAGCTTTCTGCGTGGAGAACATACAAAATCTCTTAAATTCCGGGAACGGAAATTAAGAGAACCATTCAGGAGGAAAACGTTTTTAAGTGGAGTTTCAAAGTTTTAAAGTGGACTATCATTTATTCTATATTATTTTACATACCTGTGTAATATTTCAGGCTGACAGGTCCATTTTTGTGGAATTGTATACTACCCAAATCAACAAATTGACAAACAGAATTTCATTTTTATTTATAAGATAACCTACGCTTGTTTTTAAAAATACCCTATCATTAAATTGCGCCAAGCGCTAGAATCATAGAAAATCTGACACACTTTCAGATTTTTAAATACGCACTAAAGTGCTATATATAAAAAGAGTTATAATCCATGGGTCTTCCCTATTTTCGTTCCTTCTTTCATTAAGTTGAAAAGTGTATCATTATTCATGAGTGTGATTAAACAAAATTAAAATTGATATTTCTAACATCCTTTTTTCTGGATGTAATACATTAGATGCAGAAAAGCTGCTCAGAAAAATGCACAATTCCAACAGAATGAAAATTTCAAAAACTTATACGCAGGTGTATTCATAACCCAAATAGCAGACGATTAAATTACGATAAATAGCGCCAAGCGTTAGAATCCTCCTCAAAATCGCGAGAATGCTGAAGATAGATCGCTTGAAATCCCTTAATAACTGCATTATTTTCGCACGTATCATTAAAATTTAACGCTGTATTCTAATAAAACCTTTGCACTTGTTTTCAAAAATCCGTTTCCTTAAGCTCTCAGTAAATTGCGCCAAGCCAGAAACTGTGCAAACCGCTAGAACTCACTTTCTCGGCATTTGAGCCATTTTATTTTTTCGCCAAACTAAAAAATTTTAACATATTAGCCTCGGAAATCTTCAATTCTTATTGTTTTGCGTATAAAACATTTCATTCCTGCTCCGATTTACCATGCACACGATATTATAATTAAAAAAAATATAATCTTACGAATATAAACTAACAAAAAAATCATTATTATTCTTTTATTTTTACTTTGAGAATTTAAAACATCTTATTCGGCAAAATCGCCACACATGGCAACCACGATCCTTATTTCACACTTTTTTCACTACAGGGGTTACAATTACGGAAAGCTTTTTGCGTGGAGAACATAAAAAATCTCTTAAATTCCGGGAACGGGCTGACTTTCAAAGTTTTAAAGTGGACTATGATTTATTCTATATTATTTTACATATCTGTGAAAAATTTCAGGCTGATAGGTCCATTTTTGTGGATTTGTATACAACTCAAATCCACAAACAAACAAACAAATAAACAAACAAACAAACAAACAAACAAACAGAATTTCATTTTTATTTATAAGATAAGAGAGAGTTTGTGGATAATTCTTTGGCATTTTACTATACTATGGATCCCCTATAACCCATCAACATTACATTAACATCGGTGATCCCAACGCCTGAGCCTTGTTAGTATTGAGTTACTGAGTATTTACTTTAGTAGCGATTGTTCCAAAAGTAGTCACTCGAGTTAGGACAAAGGCATCCACATTTATGTTTAATACGTGTCGTTTCCGCTTTTTGTGGCATTGCCTGAATATAAGTAAGGTCTTGTTGAAAAAGTCCCAAGTCATAAGAAGGCGTTTTCTGAAATGGAATGGAATTTTGTTGTGACGAAGTCCCCCAATCGTTTGTATTTTCAGTCTTGGGCACTTAAAAATTTCAGATGCAATATTCGCAGATGATCTGATGATCATACTTTTACTGTATTTTTGTCCAGATGAATCACACCAAGCTTTATTCATCGTCTGGATTTCCAATTTAAGGACTACCTTTACGATCTTCATATTGATGTCACAAACGGGTATTCCGTACCAGTTGGATTAAAAGAGGATCCTTGTTTTACTAGATCATCTGCCTTTGTATTACCTTCAATTTATTTGTGTCCTGGTACTGATGTCAGAATTACCACGTTTCTTGTTGCCAGTTCTTTTAGAAGGTTTTTATATTCCAGGACAATTTTTGATTTGACTTGGAATAAGTTAAGATTCCTTAAAGCTGCTTAACGTCACTAAAAATGATAATCCGCTTATTTTGGCAGCCTTTTCTTATATTTATCATTAGACAATTAATAATTACAAGGGCTTTGTAAGAAGTTACAGAACCTTAAAGCGAAATAAATTAATAACATGACGGATGATAATCTAGAATGTTTAGTGGTGAAAAACTACACAAAGAGAATTTAATTTTAAAGAGATTACCATCTTTAGTTTTATCATACATCACATTCCACCTATTAGTAGAGTGTCTGCACCGAATATTAAATAGACCACTTTTTAGTTTTTGGTTTACTTCAACACCCTCAGTTTTAATACAGAAGGACCTCCTACCCATCGAAAATAGTGACACTTAAAATAAGGGAAGGCAGGCAAAGGAATAATTTCAATTAATTATGGTATCCCTTAATTATCTGTATAAGCCTCTTGAAAAGGAAATTAGAGTAGTTTTCACGTTGTAATAATTTCACTCAGTTCTAACAGTACAAAAATTATACTTTGGCGGTTGCCACTGATTGCGAGATAAATATCGAAAAACACGTCTGGATAGCTGTTGGTAGAGATGTAATATTTTTTTATTCAATAGTTAATTAACGTTGCTGAATTGTGTTCATTTCATCAATAGTTAAATAATAAAATTCATAATTGAATGTCTTATTAGTGGAAACACAAAGTATTTCACCAAATAATATTGCTTGTATGTGAAAATCACATACTTTTACAGGGAAAGTCACAAACTTTTACAATATGTTATTCTTATTGTTCAAGATTGTTGTTATTATTTTGCAAATCTATTGTTTAATCAGAATTTCAAATTCAGTGTAATACTTTTTAAATGATAACTGTACCAATTAATGTTTTAACTCTAAAATTTCAAAATGGTGAAAGAGAAAAATTGATTTAGTACTAATTACTATTGTACATGAGCCAAAATAAAGTATGTTGATTTGTCTTTAATAAAGGTGAAACAATTTAAAAAATTTTATTCATTAGAATAAAATAAACGATAGCTTATCGTAAAATAACGCTCATATGTTCCTTCTCTAGAGATAACAGCCATTAATATTGTCTCAGAACCTCTGCTGAACATTTTTTTTTCTGCATAGAAAACTGATATGTTCGTACTGGTGTGAATGATTGAAATATCTTGAAAGTTCCAGGAACCAGTCGTGTTAGTCAGGACAAAACAAAATCTTTATTTATTCTAGAAATTCGTCGAACAATTTTTTTAGCACAATTCACAAGAATTAGCAAACAGAAATTGAATGTATAACAATTAGTCGAACAGAACGACATCCTCAGAAACTAAAATTCACATACAAACAGAACATTCCACAAATTGAAATTCCATAGAATATACGGCCAGAAGCCTTAACTGATCCATAGCATAAATATTGCATATCTTACAAACAGCTTTTACAAAATGGCTTTATAAAACTTCCGAAATCGCAGCACTTCTGAAAAATGCATGAAAAATACTCAATAATGTTCAAAAACAAGGTATGTTTTATACTATGGAAAAAACTACCTATTTTTTGAAATCGTACCAACTCTAATGCTATCCAATGAAAACTTTAAAGATTGATACATCGCATATGAGTTAATCAATTTGCATTCAACAAAATGCAATGTTTAATCAGATTCATAGAACAGAAATTTTAGACAAAACTGAAACCCAGAGGAGCAAACACTCCGGAAATTCGTATCAATACGAATAAAACTGATTACTCATTCAATTGTGTTCGAAATATGTCATCTGTTTTCAGAATCACACGTGGATAAATTAATAATACATATTTTTTCTCTAAATACTTTTTTCGGTCCTCGTAATGTAAGACTAAATTTTTTTCCTGCTTTATTTTCAAAATGATTTCGAGATACTTTAAAACTGACAGCTATTCTTAAGGTGTACAACAAATTAGACAAATAATTTGATCTAACAACTACTACAGACAGACAGCAGATATTTCAGGGTTAGTTAATCAATTATGCATCTGCTGATTAAAAAAAAATTGGAGTGACTTCACTCGACTTTCTGAACACTTGATCTTTACCAAGCGTTTAGATAAATTTGATTCAACTCAGTCGATGCAGTGTTCAGACGCTATTGCATTTCAAATAATTTGCGTCTAGGTCATAATAAGATTTTTTTGTAGCCCTGTATGAGCCCTATACATACCAAAATCTACACAGGCTGTGTGATGATGATCTGTACCCAATTTGAACTTACTCGAATGCACTATTTAGACAGTAACGCACTTTAAATGATTTGCGCCCATAGGTCGTAGTGTAAAAGAATTGTTTTGTGAACTTGTGAACAAAATGTCAGCTGCATACACACCAAAATCTATCCAGGTTATGTGATGTGGTCTAAATATGCATACCCAGTTGGCGTTCAGTCAACTGCATCGTTTAGACACCAGCGCATTTTCAAGAGTTCAAATAGAACATAGTTTTCAAGAGTAAAAATAGTACAATACATTTTTACTATGAAACTTTGTAATATAAACTATGTTACTTATGATAAAAATGGCATATTTTAATAGAGAAAATATGCGTGAGAGATACAGAGTATGTACATAGATATTTAAAAAATATCATAGTTCATTTCAGTTCATTGATCATATAACTTTTTTAGTAATCTTCGAAAATGCTAACTTTGAGCTTTCCTGCACAGCCACATTAAGTAGGAAAAAAAGTTTTTTTTTCGTACTTTAGTGAGTTGTAGATTTCCCTTAAAGCTGATAAACTACTTAAAAATCTTTCAAACTAATTGCTGAAATCAAATTAGTATTGCATTTGCGAATTGCTTGCAGGACGTTCAGATGCTTAAAAAATAAAAATAAAGCACCTTTAAAACGTCTAAGTTTCTGAATTTCTTATTTTTTCGAGTTGATAGTTTTTGAGTAGATCGAAATTAAGACTGTCTGTAAAATAAATTACAAGTGTCATCTTAAAAGCATCCGAAAGTTAGCCTCGACGTGGAATATTTTACGCCATTTTGATGGAGGAGGAAGTGAAAAGTTAAGACTTCGGATAATAGGTGCGGAAAAATTCGATTTTTTGCATGTCAGGATGGGTAAATCAAAATACCAACTCATTCAGAGGAACAAAACAATTGATTTTTTAAGATAATAAATAGTAGTTCTCGATAAAATCTTTCCTATTCGTACTGGATCTATATTAGTTCTAACAATCATAAGCAATTTTGGCTATTATTAGTGCTAAATGATGAAAACGGTTTTTGAGAAGATTAAGGTTGAATAAGATTTAAAAAAATAATTTTAAGTTTTTTTTACCATTATAACTATAGTAAAAATAAAACTTTTCAGCTCCATTTTCATGCAGAACACGATAACTGCTTTAACAAGAGTTAAAAGAATATAACGTTAAATGCCAAATTTTATGGATGCTTATTCTTAAAAGTAGTGTAATCTTTTAAAACATATCCAGGAAATTTTAATAAATAAACCTAAATAAATATTTGATAGGTATATGATATCGTTAAAACTGTATACTTGCCAATCAAATTATTACCAACCTCTTGCATCACTGAGCTTACATCTATAACAACATGAGGATCTGAAGTGTTCAAATGGAAATATGAAGTGGAACTGCCAACTTGTATATACTCGAACGTGTTGGAAAGTTTGCATTTTTTTTTTTTTTTCAATTTACCAAATCTTCATCAGTAGAGAGAAATTTGCCAGGTGATAAATCAATAAACGTTTTTTGTTTTCTATCGTAAAAAACCATGTAATAATTGGGATAAAAGAATTCGAACCTATATATAATTTTACGAATATTTGCTCTAGAGTGAAAACAGTACAATATATCTCTAGATATTGGACTCGTATTTGTATTAGATTTTCAGTATATTCGCAATATTAGTTTTTGTTTTGAAAGATTTAACATGTATATGTTTGAAAATCTAATATTTACAATTTTAACAAAACATTTTCTAAAAATACTGAAAATTCAGAGTCTAGTTATTATTTTATTGATCACTGGCGAGGGAAAAATACCGCAATCTGATAATTTGTGCTTGAAGAAACTTCCGTCTTTTAAAATTAATCGATTTATCCGATTTCGATTAATACTATTCAAGTCAGATATAAGCACTTGATTTGCAATTTACAAGTTATTGGGACACTTGTTCGGGTGTCATTGAAGAAATCTCTAGGAGCTGTGCGACTTAAAAAAGAATATTTGTAGAATCTGAGAGCTTAGAGACAAAAAATGCCAAAATATTCTACTTCTTCTAGGATTATAAATCAGTACGTGAATTATCTCGAACAAAATCAGAAAGAAAGATTATTATTCCGAAATGTCAAAGAATGTGGATGCTTTATTAATTACTATTTTCCTATATATCATTAGTTTCTCCTCTATGAAAAAAAAAAAAATAAAATAAACAGACTCTGACGCTTTGACTGTTGCCAGTCACGAAGAATAGATTTGATTTCTATAAAAATAGCTGCGGGTGACATAGCTCCACGAGAATCCTTTACTTTTTAGCACGTCATTTCCCGTAAAAATTGTCAAGATTACTTTTAACAGCACTGACATCTGCTGAAAAATGGAAGAATGCGAGAAAAGCCGGATAGATTGCCCAATGCTGAAAAAAGTGCAGCCGTTGCCATCGCTCGACTTAACTACCAGCAAAATGGCGGACGATCGAAACGTTCATCGCGTGCCACAGATCTATAAACCCTTTTTGACGCAGCTGGCTGTGCCGCACAGCCAGCTGTCGTCAAAAAAGGGTCTCTAGATCTGTGGCACGCGATGAACGTTTTGATCGTCCGCCATTTTGCTGGTAGTTAAGTCGAGCGATGGCAACGGCTGCCCCTTTTTTCAGCATTGGGAAAGGGTTGCGCCTCAAAGGATTAAGAAGTGAAAGCATTATGTGTTTATGAACGTTATATATGTTACGATAAAATAAAATTAATATATATCGCTTTGTGACACCTCATATTCTCTACAAAAAATGACAGACACAACATTGTAGTTCAATTACGGAGGATCGAAAATTTTCTGACAGAGTGCTGAACAGTACAATGTGCAGGATGGAAAAATCTAGCATATTGACCTTTAAGGTTCTATTTTAACGACATTATTGGATATTTTCAAAACTACTATGAAATTAATTTTGTGAGTCCTTGAAATATGCTGAATCTAATGAAAATAAAATGTAGTATATTTCCCCTTTTTGGCTTTTTTAAAATAGAATTTAATAACTTATAATAAAATGCATAATCCGTAACAGGACATATGATGCAGTTCATCAAATATTTTTAATTAGTTCTAATTTTAATTTCACTGTTATAAATTTAAAACCCCTTACCATTTTTCACGTCATATTCAAGCAGCAAGTAAACAGATAGAATCATCATTGAGCTTTTTAAACTCGAGTTCTAATTTAAAAATGTTTCTGTTTTTAAAATCCCTCTAAATCAATTGTTGCTATGTACAATAGTAGAGAGCCTTAGAAGTGAAAGGATATATTGAAATTCCCTTTGGGCTCAAAGCATTTTTTGGTGGGATACTGTGAAAGTAAAATAACATAAGTAATTTATTTTAATCTATTCGCTTGGTATAATTCATCTGTCGTGGTCAAATATTTGTATAGACTCTAACTATCATCTGACGTGCAAAAGAAAAGATTTAAAATTAGTACTTTTCTTTACCCCCAAGATGGACGTATAATACGCTTAAACTCACTGTATGTTCTGTTAGCTAATGCTATACATACATATTTTTATTTTTTTTCAGCCAATGAGTAAGAACCATCTTTTTAATCTGAAGAAATTGTGATCAATAGAAGAAAATGTCAATTACGAAAACGAAGAAATTAATTTTTGCTTAAAAATGAATAAATTAATAGCGTAAAAATGCCTTTCTACGTAGATGGAAGATAAAGAATTATCTTTGAGCAAATTCAATCAGGTAGCTTAATTAATCTTAATTAGTTTTCCTTTTCATTTAATTTTCATTTCTCATTAATAAGATATAAAATGTTGAAACTGTGAATTCAATGAAAATACTTTTGATAAAAAAATTTTGTTGCTTAATATGAAATTACTTTTAAACATAATTGAGTTTAAAGAAATATTCATCGAAATGTTATTTTGTTCTTTCGCAAGATCGTAATAGAAAAATTACAACTAAGTATATTTGACTGAAACAATTTTAAATTCAATGAAGCATGAAAAAAGTCATTTTCAATAGAGTCTTTCCCAACCTTCTTTACTTTTTATGTTTTTTATATAACTTACAGAGTTTTGTATGGATTTTTTTTTCTAAAAATTCTTTATTTTTTATCTGAAAGTAGAATGCTTTCAAATTATTGTTTAGCTGATCAAAGAGCTCCTAAGAGATCAGCCAGTAATCAAATAAATCTATCAGCCACAGCCATCAAATAAAGCTATGTCAGAAGGAATTCACCCCTCTTTAATCAATATATCCGATTTCGATTAGCGCAATTCAAGTGAGATATAAGCTGTTTCACCCGATGTTGTGACGCTTGTTTGTGTCTCATTGAAGAAAGTTTCAAGAAGTGTGCTCCAGACAAACTGAAAAGGAATGTGGATGCCTGCAATCCAGATTCCCTTCTTCAAGGATATAAATCATTATCGTGAACTATCGATAAAAAACAGAACACCGACTATGATTATTTTGAAATAATCTTGGGACTGTTTGTTCTGTTAGACGTAGTTTTCTTTTTCTGTGTATATATTACAAGTCTGAAATCGATTAAAAAAATATCGTTTTTCCTCATATCGATTTTTAAAAATGAATTCTGTTTCAAAATTTATAAAATTATTATTGGTTGGAAACAATTCAATATGCAACCCTTTTACTAAGATGTGTATTGATTTTAATTTTGACTGCAATTCGAAACTTTGCTTCAGTGTTTAAGAGTTGGCGTGCAATAATTTCAAATGGAAGCAAGCTGGATTAAAGTGACTTCTTAAATGTAAAAATCATGAGCTATAATTATTTTCAAAATTATTTAAAGAGGTTAGCCGTGAATTGGACGTGGTTAGACTTCTCTCCTTCTACCTGTTGTGTTCTATTAGTCATTTATCACTAATACATACGCACCTCATAAACTAATTATTTTTTATTTCAAATGCAGTAAGAACCAATGGACGCAAATCCTTGGGCATATATATATACAGTAGATGAAAACTTAAAATAATTATAGATGAATCAAAAATACAGGTTTGTAAACAAACCTAGATTTTTAATAAAATAATAATAGACGAATTAAAAATCCAGGTTTGTTTACATGTAACGTTTGCAGTTGGTTTAATTTATTTATAAACTGTTCTTTCATTTAAATAATAATAGACGAATTAAAAATCCAGGTTTGTTTAGATGTAACGTTTGCTGTTGGTTTAATTTATTTATAAATAGTTTCTGAGGTTCTAATTATTTAGTAACTATCTTTTAGAGGAATTGATAATTCTTATAAAGTACTATCACCAAATTCTTAGGAACTCATACCTCAGCTATGCAGCTATTTCAAATAAATTCTCCATTTTTATTTATATCTGACGGACGCTTACGGGAACAAGCGAGACCTACGTTATGCAAAAAGCCTCCTTCAGAAGTAATCCAGATACCGTAAACTTTATACGTACTCGTGTGCTGTACTGTTCAAAGTTAACGTTAACGTTACCGTGCGTAAAACCGCTGAGCAAAAACTCCCTAATAACCAATCTTCGTCTTCTTGTCTGTCACTTTCTAATCCCATCTTTCTCTCTTTCACCCTGCCTGACGTCAGAAGAATATTCCTCGTTGCTGACGAAAATTCCTCCGCTCTCTTGCGGGATTGGCATTACCGTTTGAAGAGCGCCGGAACGACCTTGAGAATGAAGAACCGAGTTTTCTCCCATCGTGCTAATCTAGCCCGAAAAATTGCCGAAAACCGAACAAAACATAAAACAACTAAAAAGCTTTTAATCCGATTAATTTCATTTTTTTCGACATTAGCTTTCTCTTGTCCTATTTAGTCAGTGTGTCAAATTTGGTCCTGATCCGACGAACGGTCTAGACGACTATAACGAACAAACGGCCAAACAGACAGACAAAATTCCTCTTTTATACGTATAGATAAAGAAACCAGCTTCTGTAACAACCTTTGCTTCAGGAAGAAATCTGGTGTATTTGCAAACCTCATTTCTGGTCCATTCTGATCGAGGAGATCTTAAGAGATTTTTGAAAGCATTGATGTTAAGTGTTATGTAACACTGCTGAGTATAGAAGAACAAAAATAAAACGCAATTTCTATAAGTACAGGATGCCGTTATATGCAATATGGTGCACCAATTGTATCACCGAGCCTGTGAATCAATTTTTTACATTTAGCACTGAGACTGTCAGTCACATCCTCTGTCCACCCTTCCTAAATAATCTCCAGCTAGATTTCTTGATTTGTCATCTTTAACTTTTGGGTATGGATATATTAGTCGTAAGGAGACAACGATTAAGTCAAAACCTTCTACATGCGACACTGAAAGAAAGCCATCTTGTAAGAAATGTCTTTCAATCCAAAGAAAATGTTATTTGGTTCTAATATAGTGTAGAGACTCACTCATATATTGCTCAGAGATTGTTATAACTCATTATCCTAAAGTAATACACCTTAATAAACTTAAGTAATTACAACTCTGAAATTAAAATGGAATAAATAAAAGTGCCCTCACAAGCGTAAATTTTTAGCAGAGATGAATGAGACGTTGAATATTTGTAAATAAATAGTTAATACATGGTACCTTACCTTGTACCTGGTAGAACTAACTACTTTGCTGTTTATAGTGAAAAATGTAGTGTTCTGGCAAATCTTTGGCATATTAACCATCCTTTCTGGGTGAAAAACAAGTTTTTACCTTTATTATTTTAAGAACTATCAATTTAAAAGTTTTTTTTTTTCTAATCTTTGGATCACTTCATATGTATGCTGTAATTGGAGCGACTATACAAATGTGTGTCTATTAAGGCAAAGCTACTTTTGAGGGCTATCTGCCAAAGGAAGGATGCCTTGGGACTTTTTAAGGCTTTAAAGGCTTTTTAAGGCTTTTAAAGACTTTTTAAGGTGTTCTAATGAGTATTCACATTACATCTGGAGAAAACCGCCCAAAACTCGAGACTGTTAGATCGATGGACACGCGATACTCTGTAACCAGGGACCTTCACACTGTATAAATGTAATTTAAGAGATGTAAATGGGGAGAGTACGAAGCGTTACTAATCTATATAACTGCGTTTAAGCTATCACCTACAAATTGATTTAATCTGCTAACTGTATATCTTATCCTTATAAATAAAAATGAAATTCTGTTTGTTTGTTTGTTTGTTTGTTTATTTGTTTGTTTGTTTGTTTGTTTGTTTGTGGATTTGATTCGTATACAAATCCACAAAAATGGACCTATCAGCCTGAAATTGGGCACAGATGTGTAAAATAATATAGAATAAAAGATAGTCCACTTTAAAACTTTGAAAGTCCACCCGTTCCTGGAATTTAAGAGATTTTTTATGTTCTCCACGCAAAAAGCTTTCCGTAATTGTAACCCCTGTAGTCAAAAAAGTCTGAAATAAGGATCGTGGTTGCCATGTGTGGCGATTTTGCCGAATAAAATGTTTTAAATTCTCAAAGTAAAAATAAAAGAATAATAAGGATTTTTTCATTGTTAGTTTATATTCGTAATGTTATTTTTTTTAAATTATAATATCGTGTGCATAGGAAATCGGAGCAGGAATGAAATGTTTTATACGCAAAACAATAAGAATTGAAGATTTCCGAGGCTAATATGTTAAAATTTTTTAGTTTGGCGAAAAAATAAAATGGCTCAAATGCCGAGAAAGTGAGTTCTAGCGGTTTACACTGTTTCCGGCTTGGCGCAATTTACTGAGAGCTTAAGGAAACGGATTTTTGAAAACAAGTGCAAAGGTTTTATTAGAATACAGCGTTAAATTTTAATGATCCGTGCGGAAATTATGCAGTTATTAAGGGATTTCAAGCGATCTATCTTCAGCATTCTCGCCAATTGAGTGCATTGATTTAGTTGCGATTTTAGAAAGTGAGTTCTAGCGGTTTGCACAGTTTTAGGCTTTTGTCGCAATTTACTGAGAGCTTAAGGGAATAGCATTTTTGAAAACAGTGTATAGGTTTTCTTAGAATACAGCATGAAATTTTAACTATCCGTGCAGAAATAATGCAGTTATTAGGGCATTTCAAGCGATGTAGCTTCAGAATTCTCGCCAATTGAGTACATTGATTTAACTTGGGGGAAATCCGCCAAATTTCAGAAAATTGAAATCTTCGCATTTAGTACATCGAGGTAACGATGAATAAAACATGTTATAGTTGATAATTTAAAAAATGAGGCTGTATTAAGGGATTCCACTTTTCAAAAAAATGCCTGGCGATCGAACCATTTCCCATTTTCATTGCTGCTAAGTCAATGCTTCGAATGATTCCCTGAAAAAACTCTTGCAAAATGGCGTATGTTGGCACTTTGGTGAGGCTTAGATTTGAAACTGGATTTTATTTGAGACTGGTATCTATATTAATAAAACAATGTGTGTAAACTGTTTGTTTGTATGTGTCTCGCGTAGCTCGCAAACGGGTGATCGTAGACCTACCAAATTTTTAACGGAAATTCTCCATGACAGGTCCCGACACACCTCGAAGCGATTTTTTCAAAATTCGAACTATTTTAGGAAATATCGATAAAAACGTATCGCAAAAGGCTAATTTTTGCTTTCCGCCATTTCGTAATTGTAACCCCACAGTGCATTAAGCGACAATTAAGCTTATATAGGTTGCCACATTCGGCAATGCCACATTCGGCAGTTCATTAAATGATTCAGACTCTTGAAGTAAAATTAAAAGAATAACGATTTTTTTTTTTTTTACTAGATTATTTGTAAGGTTATTTTTAAATTAAAATATCGTGTGCATGTGAAATCAGAGCGGGAATGAAATGATTTGTACTCAAAAGAAAAATAGAATTTGGAAATTTTCCGAAAATAAATGTGCAACTTTTTAATTGGGCGAAAAATAAAAGGGGTTGATGTCCGATTTTGTGGAGGATTCTAACGCTTGGCGCTATTTATCGTAATTTAATCGTCTGCTATTTGGGTTACGAATACACCTGCGTATAAGTTTTTGAAATTTTCATTCAGTTGAAATTGTGCATTTTTCTGAGCAGCTTTTCTGCATCTATTTCTAATATATTACATCCAGAAAAAAGGATGTTAGAAATATCAATTTTAATTTTGTTTAATCACACTCATGAATAATGATACACTTTCCAACTTAATAAAAGAAGGAACGAAAATAGGGCAGACCCATGGATTATAACACTTTTTATATATAGCACTTTAGTGCGTATTTAAAATCTGAAAGTGTGTCAGATTTTCTATGATTCTAGCGCTTGGCGCAATTTAATGAGAGGGTATTTTTAAAAACAAGCGTAGGTAATCTTATAAATAAAAATCAAATTCTGTTTGTCAATTTGTTGATTTGGGTAGTATACAATTCCACAAAAATGGACCTGTCAGCCTGAAATTTTACACAGATATATGTAAAATAATATAGAATAAATGATAGTCCACTTTAAAACTTTGAAAGTCCATCCGTTCCCGAATTTAAGAGATTTTTTATGTTCTCCACGCAGAAAGCTTTATGTAATTGTAACCCCTGTAGTGAAAAAAGTGTGTGAAATAAGCATCTTGGTTGCCATGTGTGGCGATTTTGCCGAATAAAATGTTTTAAATTCTTAAAGTGAAAAGAAAAGAATAATAATGATTTTTTTTAGTTTATATTTGTAAGGTTATTTTTTTAATTATAATATCGTGTGCGCATAAGAAATGAGAGCAGGAATGAAATGTTTTATACGCAAAACAATGAGGATCGAAGATTTCTGAGACTAATATGTAAATTTTTTTAGTTTGGCGAAAAATAAAATGGCTGATAGGCCGATTTTTAGAAAGTGAGTTCTAGCGGTTTGCACAGTTTTAGGCTTTTTGTCGCAATTTACTGAGAGCTTAAGGGAATAGCATTTTTGAAAACAAGTGTATAGGTTTTCTTAGAATACAGCATGAAATTTTAACTATCCGTGCAGAAATAATGCAGTTATTAGGGCATTTCAAGCGATGTAGCTTCAGAATTCTCGCCAATTGAGTACATTGATTTAACTTGGGGGAAATCCGCCAAATTTCAGAAAATTGAAATCTTCGCATTTAGTACATCGAGGTAACGATGAATAAAACATGTTATAGTTGATAATTTAAAAAATGAGGCTGTATTAAGGGATTCCACTTTTCAAAAAAATGCCTGGCGGTCGAACCATTTCCCATTTTCATTGCTGCTAAGTCAATGCTTCGAATGATTCCCTGAAAAAACTCTTGCAAAATGGCGTATGCTAGCACTTTGGCGAGGCTTAGATTTGAAACTGGATTTTACTTGAGACTGGTATATATAATAAGACTGGTTATAGATAAAAATGAATGTTGGTATGTGTGTAGGAGGTTGAAAAACTCAGCACCGTTTCACCGATCACCATGAAATTTGGTTCACCTAAGTCTTTTATCATGGAGAAGGTTTTTATGCTATCCGTTTTCCTCTAACTTGCCACTAGCTGGCGCAGCAGAACGTCGAATTCTATTCCGTTTAGCCGTTTGCTATGCGAATATCGTCCAACCAATTTCTATGAAATTTGGTACACGCGGATATTAGAACACGGAGAATATTTTTCACTATCCATTTGCTGTAACTTACCGCTAAATAGCGCTGCAACGCATCAACTTCTAAACCGTTCGACCGATCGGCATAAATTTTTTTATACTTACACATTTGAGCACGAAGAATATATTCTAACTGTGTTACTTTTGATGTTACTCACCACTAGGTGGCACTGCAATGCATTATTATTTTAACTCGCCACTAGATGACGCTGCAGCAGGCCAAATTTTTGACCATTCAAACGGTGGCTATGAAAATCAGTACTCATAGCTATTTGAACAATGAGAATATTTTGGCGTTATCCATTTTCCTATAACTCGCCACATGACGGCGCTGTAGCAAATCATTACTTTAATTAACCACTAGATGGCCCTGCAGTGTATCACTTCTTGACTGTGCGAATGATCGCCGTGGAAATAGGTATACATAGATATTTGAACACGGGGAAGAGTTTGGCACGATCCATTTTCCTATAACTTGACACTAGATGTCGCGTCAACACATGAACTTCAGGACTATTCAGCCGATCATCATGAAAATTCGTATGCATCGATATCTGAATGCGAAGAATATTTTTGCCGTATCCGTTTTGCTAAAACTCGCCACTAGATTGCGCTGCGCCGCATCGCCTTCTGCACCATAAAAACGATTGCCTTGAAATTCAGTATGCATGATTATTGAACACAATATAACGCGATATCCATTTTGCTATATCTCTTTATTACAATAAATAGTAATCACAACAAATATTAATGTCAAAATGTCCATTCATTCCCGTGCGAAGAACGGGTACTTCAGCTAGTTATTATATATTTTCTATTTTAATTAAATATACATATGTTTATAAAACTTTTAATAAAATAAATAATAACAGTAACTTTTGACGTTTAAATAACATTGTGCTAACATCGACATAAAGCTTCGAATCAATTTCCTTGCTTTCTAATTGAAAGTCGTCATAATATTGTAAAACAAAGTAATTAAATATGCGCATCCGTTCTTTACTTCATGATTACTCAGTCATAAATCCTTATTTGGCATCATATACATTTCACAAGGTGGTGATTTGAGGTAACAGAAGTACACACGTCCCCATATATTTGCTTATCTAAAATTTAATGAAAAGTTGAAACAAACTTCCGTTTGAAACTGCGATCAATACTTATTTACCGAAAGCTTTCCCATGCAAACTGGTAGAGGAACGGGGATGATTTCTAACTATTGTATCTGTTTTGAAAGAAAGAAAGAAGCGGTGAAAGCTATCGTAAAATATTGAATTTGTGTTGTCGAAATAAAAAGATAACACTGTAACGATATCGTTTGTTGTATTTAGGAAGTTCTTCGTATTTTGCAGTGAATATTTATAGTAAGAATTTTATGATTTACCGCTGGAAACAATTGAATAAAAAATTATCTTTTTTAAAATTTCAGTTTTTTTTTCAGGAAAAGATATACGAATTTAAAAAAAAAATAACTGATTTAATTATGGTTTAAATTACTGAATTTTTAAATAACTGATTTGCCATTGGAAACTAGCCATTGGAAATAAAAAAATAACTGATCTATTATAGTTACGTAGACCGTCAATGGTGCAGTTACTAGAATAATAATAAAATCATGTTTGTTCTCACACGTATATTATTTTTCTCTTTGATAGTGACTTTCCAACGTAAAAATTTCAATAGTTCAAAAATGTACTAAAACTGAGTTTTATTGCCGTGAAAATAAATTTTTCTTGAATTTAAAAATTAATTTTATGGATTCATTTTAATCAAACATTGTTATACTTGCGGATATTGAAGTAAAACATTGAAGCACTTATGTGCCTCACCGTGTATCTCTTGTAGATAGTTTTTTTAAAAAAATGTTTCCTGTTATTAGAAGCTAAAAGCAATCTAATGTTAATAATGGTGGCTAATATTTTGAAAGGTAATTAATGTGTGATGGCACGATTGAAAAAATACTTTAGAATCAGTTTCATCCATATATACTCCTTTTTCCCCCGCCACCGTGATCAACAGAGCATTCTTCTACCGGGTGACCAAAAAGTCCTGAAAAACTTTAAATATTCATTAAAAAAGGACAGATAATGATAGAAAATTGCGGTTTTCACAAATAGGTTTAGAAGGGCATCGGGTTTTTTTCATGACAAGAAAGTTTGTAGTTCCAAATGTTGCCGATAGGTGGCACTGACATGCACAATAGGAAGAAAGTTTCCAATAACAAAAAAAAATCTCTACTCCTTTCTACGCAAACTGCAATTTTGCATCATGATTTGTTCTTTTTTAATGAATTTTTGACGAGCTTGTGTCGCATCCTGAGTGCATCAACGTTTTAAAATTCATTAAAAACGAGCAAATCATGATACAAAATTGCAGTTTGCATGGAAAGGATTAGAAAGATTTCAGATTTTTTAAAATTGGAATCTTGCTTCCCTTTGTGCATGCCAGCGCCACCTATCGGCAACGTTTTAAACTAAAAACTTTCTTGTCATTAAAAAATCCGTTCACCTTCTGAACCTGTTTGTGTAAACCGCAATTTTCTATCATTATTTGTTCTTTTTTAATGAATTTTAAAGTTTTTACTGACTTTTTGGTTACCCGGTATACATTTTCCGCAGTAGAGAATTTCAGGTATAATCTGCATCCATTCGCAGATTTCCTGTGAAATAATGCGACAGTTCGTCTTGATTTCAACGTAAGCATCCCGCTTTCCGGTACCCTGTTCTACTGTTCCCAAACACTGCCGCAGCAAAACTCGCAATGTAGGAAAACGTCCCATTATGGAAGAGAACGCATCTTGTAAGTGTTATTAAAAAAAAAAAAAAAAAAAAAAAAGAATATTCTCTCCAAGTAGCAGGGACCGTGCTTTTGAATTTCCGGCGTTCACATACCATATGAATTGAAAGGATGTAATTCTGGATTAAATAGCTAAGATCCGTACATAGAACCGCACTAAGTCATAATCCAGCGTAAAGTCGGGTTTTAAAAAGTCCTAATCGAGTGTAAAGTCAAAATTGGGTTTAAAATGTCTTAATTGTCTAAGGGCGAGATTCAAGTGAAACGGGCGCGATCGAGTTCGAATCGAACGTTTTTCAGTTTCCAGTTCCCAGTTCAGTCCCCAGAATGCTTCCAATGAACAAACCTATCGCGCTGTCACGTGATCAAAACACGATTGTTTTGTTTCAGTTGAATAAGAAACATTGATATATTTGGAAGTTCGACACGGAAAACGTTCGAATTGTGTTTCACTTGAATCTCGTCTTAAATTTGTATTACATTAGATGTTTTACATTACATTTTCTCCTCATCTGTCTTCCTTTTCTTTGGATGTCCACAGTTGGTACATATTGTAGTATTCTTCGCCACGAAATTGTCGGTTTTCAACCCACTCCTTAATAGAGAGAAATGGATCGATATCACTTTCTCAGCTTTAGGACCATTTAACCATTTTTTTTTTTTTTTTTTTTTTTTTTGCGACTAGTAGTGAAAGCGTTTACATGAAGTGGTTTCACGGCGCAACCACCGAACTTAAAAAAGTTATACATATTACTACGAAGCGCCAAATCTTTCAGAATTCTCAAGTAGAAGGGAAGAGTTGCCAGCTTCTAAGGAATATAATTAACGACTTTTTGTAAACAAAATATCTCCATTATTTGCCGGAATAAGGAATAAAACAATTCAAACTTTCAGTAAAGTCAAATAAAACATCAAATCAAAAAATAAAACAGTTTTTTCAAGATAGGAATAATAACGATACTAACTGTTCCCCTTCCCAACAACAACAACAACAAAATTTGTGCGTATAGATTTCGGATTTTACTGCTCTTGTGGTGCATGAGCCGTTTTCGCAGCTGATGAAGGGTGAACATTTTCAATCCAAAGCGAGTGTACTGACGATAAGCACATTTCATGTGTTTTTTTTTACAAAGCTCAATTAATTAATTATTAATTATTTCATCTTTTAAACACAAGATTCCTTTTGAATGTTTTCTGTTATAGTATATAATTTAGTTTATAAATCTACAGTAAATCTACTCCTTGCCAGGCGAAGACCCAGTGCTCAGCTAGTCATAATCTAGAATAATAATAATAACGCTTTTATAGACGATGAAAGAATAACAAAATTTTTCACGTTTCAATTTATGTAAGTGTGTGCGTGTGGATGTATGTGAGCATGAGAAAGAGTGAATAAGATTACTGTTTATTTATCCTTAAAATTTCTGAAAAATATTTTTTATATTGATTTATATTGAGTTTATATTGATTTAAAAAGGTAATGTTGAATGATGCTTACCTTAAAATAAGTACATTACACAATGAAGACTCATAAAGAGTAAGTTTCCACGCAACTAAATTAATATCGAGAACTTAACAGAAGAATTTACATAATGCAATAAAAAATTAACCCCCAGAGAAAATTTGATGCAGTATCTTGCACGCAAAAATGAACATGGGTAAAAATCGTATCCGCTATCAACTTAATAAGCTTCTGGTAAAAATGACAGCTCTTGTAGATAACGTATTGTTCAAGACACTTTCAAGTAATTATATTCTAAATCAATTCTTAACAGATTTATTTTGTTCACATCTATCAAGGCGGTGCGATAGCATCAGCGTTTAATGTATTCGCCATTTTTGAAACTCAATTTTTGGGGAAGTATAACATAACATTTCTCATCGTCCCCCGTAATTAATATTGCCTGAATGAAGATGACTATCACGTTTCATCAACAAAACAACGAGTAAGTTTTTAATAACTTATCGGACTCGTCCACAGAGTGTTCAACAATGCCCCGCTTATCTGCGGTTGGATAAATTAAAAGTTATGTCTCAGGAGAAAATTGTCAGTGTAACCAACTTTTTCCCTTGAAAGCTTGAAAAATCCAATGAGTGTGTATATGTGGCATTCAGAAAGATAATACTTGGTTGCAAATTAAAGTGAGAGAAACTTAAGATACATGATTATATTGGGAAATTTAAAAGGAACAATTTTTTATTCGAAAGTTATAATACAGTTATTTTTAGCAAAGCAACGTTTGTGCAGTTAAAACTGTTTTGAGAGAACAGTATTGGGAGGAATCTTTTCCTCCGTGTACTATTGTTTGAGCGTCGTTCTGAATCTCTCTCCAGCAGTGATCGTGTAACTTTTAATCGTGAACTGTTACGTGCAGCGACAGTCTAACTAAGCCAAATCAGCCTTCATATTGTTAGCGGAGTAGGTTAGGATATCAAGGAAGAGACCAGTATTGCTGGAATCAGTTTTTATCTACGGGATGATACATATGAAGGCTTGTCAACAGATCGACGGAGTAGCTTAGTTGGCGTTTGCACTAGTGCCGAAAAGTAAGCTAAGTCCCTCATCTAGGAACTTGAACTACCATGCAACAATAGGAGAGGTCAGATTAGGAAAATCTCGCACTTTTGCTCTGAATAAAACTTTCAAAAATGTCTTCATACTTTTGGGTTGCAATGTATATGACGAGACCTTGGGTGTACGTGCATAACCAATAACACATCCTTTGATCAGCCTTTGTATCTGTTTGCAAGAAGAGTTGGTGGAATGTTTTCATTTTGAGAATTCGCTTTTGCCTCAGCAGTTCTTATCAAAGATGAATTTGCTGGCCTTGTGCTTTTGAATGAGATAAACTTGTTCGGTACTCTGAATTAAAATCCATATATGTAATGAAATTACAATCAGTAAATTTTATGTATTAAAATCCAAGATGTTGTTCTTTTGGCCATTTTCAAATACATCGCGTTTTACTCTTTATAATCATTTTAAAGTGCATTCTTTTTATAATTTTAAATTCCGTGATATTCCATAAGAAAAATCGTGCCGATGCTAAGGCAACAAAATAAACATTGAGTAAACAAAACTAATTATAAAATTCTGTTTTGGCGGAAAAAATCCGTATGGAAGCCTCTCGAAAGATTTTCACTATGGCAACGAAGCAAATACAGAATAAACGAACCACCCAAGCTTCGAGACATGCCTTGTCAAATCAGAGCATTGTAAGATATACGTAATTTTAAATACTGACCAATGGTAGTGCTCAGAATGTTCAAGAGTCATGACTCAACAAATAAAAGTCTAGGCAGGAGGTGATTCAGAACTATTTTACGCATATTTTATCTTGCTAATTAAGCATGTATTTCGCTCTCTTCCGATTTCAAGCTCCTTGTAAACCTGTTTTCGCTGTCCTGTATCACGTCATGCTAGAGTATTATAAATAAAGGATTTTCGTAGCTAAATAAGGCCTTCAGAGACTTCATTTTCAACAGCATATTATATACTAGCTTCTACCCGCGACTTCGTTCGCGTCGGCTTTAGAATTAGGTACAGGAGTGCCTAATTCTTTAGGAGAAGTGAAGATATATGAATAACAAAAAAGAAATAGTTTGATGACACTTGTGCTGTAGATAAAAATGACTGCATTTAAATATTATTTATTTTTTGGTTATTTTAAACGAAGTATAATACATGGTATATGTAGAGTTACTAAATTTAGATTTTGTTTTGCTCATTTGGCGAATGGAGACAGTTACAACAATATTTACGAATTATTTTGAGTGTTCCTGTAAATTATGCACGAATTTTAGCCTATGTTACTCAGGAATAGTGTAGATTTCTATCGCTGAAATTTTTTTTAGAATCGGCTCAGTAGTTACAGAGATGTCCATATAGCGTAGTGTATTGGAATTCTTTTGTGTGTCCCCTTTAAAAGAAGAACTATTTATGCTATTTACATGAAAGTTAGCTAGTAATACTTAGGAATAATGCAACTTCGTATGAGATTTAGAATCGGCTCCGTAGTTACCGAGATCCTTATCGAGCGTAATGTATTGGAATTATTTAAAGTGTTCCTTAAAAGAACTATTTATGCTATATGTATGAAAGGCAGCCTATAATACTCAGGAATAGTCTAGCTTACTATCCGTGGAACAAGTTTTAAAATCGGTCCAATAGTTACTGAGATACCCATAGAGTGTGATGTAATTCTTATGAGTACCCTTGTAAAAGAACTATTCGTGATATATGTATGAAAGGTAGCTTATAATACTCTGGATTAGTGTAACTTTCTATCGGGGAAAAAGTTTTAGAATCGGTTCAGTAGTTACCCAGATGCTCATAGAGCGTAATGTCTAGACTTATTTTGAGTGTCTCTGTAAAAGAACTATTTATACTATATACATGGAAGGTTGCCTATATGTTAATACAGAGTATAAGCTATTCTTATTCTAAATTTTATCCAAATACTTTCAGCCGTTTTTGAGTGATTGAGTAACAAACATCCAAACTTTCCCATTTATATTAGTAGGATTTGAAAATTTATGAATTTTAAGAAATTGGTAAAAAATTAATTTGCAGCAAAGAAAATTACAGTTCTGGACTGGCAGAATACAGGTCAGTCACCTGACCTGTATTCAACTGAACACTTGTGGGAACCCATCGGAAGTAAAATCGGGGACACGGAAACATTCTTCAAAGGCAGAACTCCTCCAGAATCTTTAATCGAAGTGGGCAAACTCTCTAGGTCTACCTTAGAAAGCCTTGTTGATTCCATGAAGATACTATATTCTGCGGTCCTAAATAAAAGATATGCAACTGCATAATAGATATTGCTGTATTTCTTTTCATTAAAACGGTTAATTTCAATTAAAGTCTAAAAAAAGTGAACCATTTCAAAACTTCTGGTTTCAACTTTTCAAATTCACTCTTTGTATATTTTTTAAATTAGCAATTTTCACATTTAATATTAGTTGCGATTATGAATATAGCACTAACACTGCTAATTACTAATTTACATCACTATGAAATTTTGCTTACAGAAAAAAACTGGGCTGAAAAACATAGTTTCTGAAAACTTTTGCGATCTACTTTAATTTAGTTTATTTACAATACAACTTCCTCCTAGATAATTCTATGAATATTTCAGGAATCAAGATGATTTTAGTCATTGATAACAAACGCATTCATCGGGCTAAAACTTGTCAACCGATAAATATAAAAGCAGCAGGAGTTGTTCCATAACTTTTTATTTCTAGTTATGGTAATTGGATAGTTTCTTTTGACCACATATACTTTTAAGAACCTTATGGGAACAAAGAAGGTTTTGTAAGACTTATTTTTCATAAACCTTAAACGGGTATCTGTAAAGCTCTCCCTACCTCCATAATTACTATACAGAAAAGAGGATCAAACGGAAGGAGGTGTTCTAAAACGCTTTGACACCTTAAAAGCCAATGAATTGATCTTGTAAGCTTCTTTTCGGAATATTTAATTAAGTAAGAAGAAGGCAGCTCTTAATTTAATACCCAGAGATTAAGCGATAGCACTTTTTCCTCCTTACTTCTTGTAGATTAAAGGACTTGTATTCTTTGGAGATAGCGATTTCTGTATGGGAAGTTAAAAAAAAATCTTTCAGAAGATAAGGTATTTCGTTATTGATAATCAGTTTTTAAGAAGTTATATTCAGTATGCTGAAAGTCTAAAAATTAATTTCGTGATTTTTTTTTGTTAAAACAAATTTTAAAATTCTATTTTATTAAAATTTGTGATAGACAAGAATCTCACGCACAAACTAAGCATAGCTATAAAATTTTTTGTGTCGAGGATATTTTTCAAATTTCGTTCCTGTGTATGCAGAGTGTCCCATAACTATTGGTACAAAATTTAAAGGGAAGCTAGAAAATAATGTGGAATAAGAATCCCATAGCAATGAGGGGCGGAAACGTCGTCTTCATGTAGCTGTAAATAATCACTTTGGAGCAAGAGCTGAAATAATAGAGGGCTTACCGACCATTGTTCGTCAAAAACATGTGTATCTTTTCACAGAAAACACAAATTGATAGTTTAAAAGTTCTGTTTCATTTCATGGTTTTAATTTTTGGAGACAAGTTCATTGTCTGGGTTGAGAAATTAGACGAACACTCTTCAATACTTTTCTCAGAGAGATTAGTAACAGGTAAGTGAAAACGGTGTTTTCTGAAGCCACATTGCTGTGTGATTCTGATTCCTTATTATGTGCTCTACCTCCCTTTAAATTTTGCACCAGTAGTTATGTCCATCTTGTGTAACTGAGTCAATATGTTGATATGGGCGTGACGGTCAAAACTCAATTTTTTTAAATCTATATTTACGCGAAGTACTCAAGACAGGGTCCCTTAAGTGCCCATGTGATAATCAGGGTCTGTGCACCCACAAGAGAACATGCAAATGCATAGAATTGATAATAAAAGGACAAAATATATGAGTCAATATTTTTTTGTGAGAAATCGAAAAATGTTTTATGAATAATTTCTTTACAATAAGCATGCATTTATTTTTAATGCAACTTTAATATAAGTGATTGCTTAGATATGTGTGAAAAGCATACCGTGAAATTTAGGCACGATGATAAACACAAAACTTATCAAGACAGTTATTAGGTATTTACATATGTGTGAAAATTTGAGCACGAATTACTTATCACATTAACTTTTGTTGAAATTCGAGTAATTTTACTACTGTAATTTTATTTTATGATCAAAATGATATAAAATGATTTTAATCGAAAAATGATTCAATATCAATTGGTATTGGAAGGCTAACCTTTAAGCAAAAGTAATTGTAGGCCATACAAATCAGTTGAAACTACATTATTAAACTTCCTCTATAAGCAACATTCTATACTTGAAACGGGTGAGGAGATTTCCACCAAATTTAGATGATCTATCTCCAGATATACTCAAGGAAATTTCTTTGAAAGTTTAACTAGCTTAAAAATGTCCACTGGTGCTCTGCATGGAGAAATTAGTTATAAAAAGATCCATATTAATCAATAAATGCTAAAAAACTATTGAATAAATGTTGTAATTGTACATTTTGAATTATCTATGTTCATAGTTAAATTTGCAGTTTTTCATGCAAAACGCTACCTAGTGGATAGGGTAATGCCAGGAGAGATGGACCACGTTTTTCCTTCGTTCTCTAAAAAACATATATTTAAATATATTTTACTTTTCACAGTATATAAATATAGTGCATGATATTTATTACAAAAATCCTAATGCAGAGGATCATACGAGGGTTGCTATTTATATTTCTGGCCTAATAATGAAACAACAAATATTTAGGATCGAAATTGGTTTTATTGTTTTTCAAATATTCTCCATGAAGATTGATGCACTTTTGTATGCGTTTGCACCAATTTTCGGAGCACTTTTTCCACTCCGATGAGGTACTTGCAAAACATGCGTTTTGAATGCATCAACCACTTCTTCGGGTGTGGAAAATCGTTGTCCACGTAATTTATTTTTGA
This sequence comes from Cheiracanthium punctorium, assembly GCA_038373885.1. Lineage (NCBI taxonomy): Eukaryota > Metazoa > Arthropoda > Arachnida > Araneae > Cheiracanthiidae > Cheiracanthium > Cheiracanthium punctorium. The sequence continues at coordinate 196,351 of JAWZYV010012920.1, forward strand.
TGAACGGGAATAAAAAAAAAAGTCATTGGGTGCCAAATCAGGGCTGAACGGTGGATGGAACATCAGTTCGATGTTTTGGTATTTCAGAAAATCCTTTGTTTGAGCCGATGTGTTAGAGCTCGCATTGTCATGATGAAGAATTATGAGTCTTTTCTTCTGATTTTTTCGAATATCTCTGGCGACTTCTGGCAAACAAGTAGTCGTGTACCATTTAGAATTAAACGTCCTGCTTTGCTCAAACGCCACTGTCGCCACGTTACCGGTAATGCCGAAGAAACAGGCAACCATTTGTTTCTATGTGCTTCTTGCTCGAACAATTTTGTTGGATTTCGCTCGTCTTGGAAGACCCATACAGTCGTTTGCTGTTTTGTTTCCGACTCATATGCATATAGATCCATGATTCGTCACCTGTGTAGATGTTATACCCAGCCTTTGATGCGCCTTGATTGTATTTCGTCAGGATTTTATCGCACTAATCAATACGAGCCTTCTTTTGAGCGTTTTTCAAATTATGCGGGAACCAAAGCGAACAAATCTTTTTTACGGTCAAATGTTCATGCAATATCTTATCGGTGCTTGTCATACTAATGTCCAAAGACACCCCAATCTCACGGTATGTCCCATGACGATCTTTCTTAATCAGTTCTGGTACAGCATCGACATTTTCTGGCACAATAGCCGATATTGGACGACCTGTACAGAATTCGTCCTGGATCGAACACCGACCACGATTAAATTCGTTATACCAGCTTTTTACAGTGCTGTAGGATGGTGCTTCATCGCTGTATAAAGATTTAAGTTCATCGAACCACTCTTGTCTTGACAGTTCGCGTCGAAAGTTATGAAAAATAATTGCACGGAAATGTTCGCGAGTCAACGCCATTTTTTTAATGAGATACATTTTTTAATTTCCTGTAAACAACACAAATCAAGCTGAAATGGCAAATCGTTCGGAAGAATTTATGTTTACAAATATCAAATTTTCGATTTAAATCATCTGAGATCGCCTATCCACGCTTTCTGTTGCCAAGGCCAGAAATATAAATAGCAACCTACGTATATGGTAAAAAACACTCAAATTACTGGTGTTAAACGATAAAGTAAATAAAAAACTTTGTAAAAAACACACATAAGAAGTTGTACATGTATTAAATTTATAAATGTTTATTTTCATTACATGAAAATTAAAATTAACTCCCTTGCAATTAATTAATTTATTAAGTTTACATGAATTACTATGTGACATTTAATATATATGAAACTTTTTTAATGTGGTATGACTTAAGAATGACACAAAACCTGGTCCATCTCTCTCGCTTAGACGTGGTCCATCTCTCCGGTTGTCCGGATGACAAGTACAACCCACCTTGACTCTACATTGTGGATTTCAAACTGCCATTTTAGGTTATTTGGAAGCCTACATGTTCCTTGAGATTACATCAACAAAATTAGATAGATCACATATAAAATAAAGCTTTTAATTGTAGAATTATAACCATATGAAAAAATTATTTGACTCCCCGACAGCAACAATGATAATTAGCTGAAAAATTATTATGTGTTTATGAGTAGCAAGTAGTAGCCCGACTTACAAAATCTCTTTAAGTGCCTCACTGAGATAGTTGAGCCATATATCGAGAGGCGCATTAACAAAATATTTGGCTGGTCCATCTCACCCGATGGTCCATCTATCCCAGAATCACCCTATGTTTTGAAGTAAAATTTTTAAAATTTTTTTTGAGTATATCGCATGTATAGTTTATTCATCAAATTTGGTTACAATCCTTTCATCCGTTTTATCCGCATGACCCTGATTATAGGACAAGTTTAATGACAAACATCTGGTATTAATACTCGAAATTTAGATTTTGCAAATCAACAAATAAATAAAGATATTATGGGACTCACAAGGAGAATTCTTTTGTGTACACGATGCTCATTGTTTACACATAAAATAAAAATTTGGTTTCCAAGAATATAGTGTTTATTTTTACGCTTTCGGTGCTACTACCGCCTGTTGGCGGTGACCACGGAACGTTCTCTGGGTACTACAGCCGTCCATTGGCAGCATCCAAGAAGCGATCTCTGGGTACCATGGCTGCTTATTGGTGGCATCCAAGATTTCGTCCGAGAATTGGTTTAAGTTACTACAAAGCATTATGAACATTTAAGAAATGTTTTTTAAGCACGTTAAATGCCACGTCATCCATCGATGAATGTCCGAATGAAAAGTTTAGTGTCAATCACGATCGAGATTTCTATGAATGCCCCAAAACACATCTTCGCGGCTTACGTTATCGCACAGCGCTACCACTTCCTCGTAGCACAAATATATAACCGAATATATAATATACCGAAAGGGTTAAGAACTTTCAGACTGCTTGCCGGATTATTACAATAGTCCTGTAAACTATATTACTACTGTAAAAATAATACTCCTATATAACTATTTCTACAGTAAAATAAATAGAAACATAATATTATTTTTATTTAGAAAAATATAGTATGTACCGAAAACAATTTAATACAAATAATAAGAATATCGTTTTTAGGAAACAAAGTTATTCCGTTCTCAAGCACCGAGTCTTGAGCTTTGTCTTGTAAAACAAATAACATATCATGATGTTGGAGCAACATTCGTAAATTGTTTGAGTTTGGGAAACATTGGAAAAGGAAAAAAAGACGTCTCAAATAAAATATGTGAAACGATATCTCTTACGTTATTCAACAGCCCTAGGCTCTTAAGCAACTTAATCCAGCGCTGTTGAAGATACAAACTATTCCTTCACAGGCTATTGAAGTAGTCTTCACAGATTTTTTTATTTTTATTTTTCTGTGCGCAGAAACCAGCAATGTTCACTCTCTTAAGCCCATTCTTTAACTGGACTCGAAGTTGAAGTGAAGTGACAGATCCCGAAGTTTGATAAAGAGCTCTTATGCAAAATTTCCCCCAATCTTTTACTTAAAGACAAAAGGATTTTCGAACATTCTTATCGGTGCTAGAGACACTCACTTACTGCTTCTTTTTCAAAGTAACGGCTCTCCACTCGGCAGGATCGAGTTCTAGTAGGCTGTACTTGATACATCCAGACATCTCGAAACCCGGTAGGATCGATCTCATGATCCTTTTTTGGGAATATTTAATTAAGAGAGGTATAAATAAGGCCTTTAATTTAATATCCGGCGACTGAATGTTAAACACTCTGTTTTTCTTTGGAGCAAGTCGATTAAAACGAAATATTTTCTAGTGGTCTTGCCATCGACTGTTTGCCAAGAAAATTTTCTTTGGAATGAAATATTCTATTTTTCATCTGATAAAGAAAGGGAAAATGCAGTAATTTGATTTTGAGAATTTATATATAGCAAGTGCATAAAAAAGTAAAGTTCATTAGAAAGTAAACTTTATTTGCATGTATTTTAATTATGTAACCCGTTTAGCGCAATAACAATCACACACACGCAAAATTATATAAATAAATGAATAGTACTAGAACATTTTTATGCTAAAAACTGAAGGGATTACTAATGATTTTTTTCGGGGATAAATTAGAATCCCATGACAATGCAACTATTTGAAGCACATTAAAAAGTTCCTAATATTAAATTAATCAAATAAAATTTATATTTTACATCTTTTTAAGATTTTTTTTCTGACCGGTGGAAGAAAATTTGGGGATAGATGATTATCATGAGATGCTCTTGATTTGAAACCTTTTTAAGGGGTATAGAGCCGTATTATGTTACACCTGCAAAAAAACTACTCAAAACTTACAAAACCGTACATTTCAAAGGAAACTCTAGCATAAATGAAGTACCTTCATAGCAATCTACAAGATGTGTATGCAAGTTAATTAAATTCTGTCAATTATTAAAATACTTTATGTAAGTGAATTCTATTAAGCAGAAATAGAAATGTCAGAACTTTAATGTAGCTGTGTGTAAGTTCAAATATTAATTTAACTGTGTGTCGATTAAATCAAATGTTAATGTTAGTCTTTGAAAAAATCATAACGATCCAAGCATTAGTGCTATCGACAGACGGACTTTTCAATAACCTCTCCAAAAAGCGTTGCTACTAATGATGTGAGGTAAACCTGTGAGTTATTTTGAAGTTTCTGATTGTATGGATTCTTTGGATTCCTATGCAATTCCTCAGCTCAGGTATCGAGAGATTAAAATCTCTCGATAATAAATTAACGATCAATAAGAAGCTTCAAAACGTCTGTGGTGTGAGATGGACCTTAACCCTGTTCTGAAGCTCTTGTTGATGTCTCTTTGCCTCTGACACAGGGCCGAGAGATTTCAATCGCATCTCTTGAGTGAATAACTGATTAGGAGTCCAAAATTTAACGTACATTAGTGTTTTCGAAAGGAGTGTTGGGAAGGTCATCAGACGAAATGATACATGTCCGTATCTTCATAGCAGTTAAGTCGAAAAACTAACTTCTAGTAGCGAAATCATTTTCCCTTTACTCTTATATATTTTTTAATAAGCTATCAGAGGTTAAAACTAAATGAATAAAGCATTGGTACATTGAGTGCTTGTAAATTAATTTCTTGCACAAAGTTTTGGAAATTCAAATTGAAAAGTTCATGTGCTGTCATAAAATAGCTGTGATTTAGATTAAAATGTTTTATTATTTTTCAAAATAGAAATAGTGTTATTTTAACTTATAATTTTGTAACAGACTGTGTATGTTTATAAATTATTTCATAGGGTTTTGGAAATAAAAGAATACTTAATTGAAATAAATTTTCGTTTTCAATTTCTTCGCAAATAAATAACAATTCTAATATGAATTTTTAGATATCATAATTTATTTTTATAATTTTATCTTTCACATATATGGAAAAAAAATCTTAAACTATTTTCTCTTTTCTTTAATTCATTATAAAAAAACTTTTAGGTTTATTAAAAAACTCATGGGGATGAACCCATTTTAATGGTAAAGATTTTGACGTGAAAATACATTTCAAAGAATGAAGTAATTTAAAAATCATATTTCATGAGTCAAAACGAAAGTGAAGAAATAATAGTAAAAATATCCAATATTTTTTTTTTTTTTTATCATCATTCACCATTAGGCAAGTTAAGGATTCTCTCATCTTTTTGATTAAAAATTAATCTCGGAGTTATTACAGTCCTTAATAGAGGAGCTTTCATCAGCCTTTTCTTTTAAGAGGGGGGGGTGTCATTTTTTATTTTAACAATTTCTCTAGGAAGATAAATTTTTTGCTGTTTTTTTTTTTCGTTGATCTCGCTAACAAGGATTAAGTATGTGAGTGCTTGGGTAAAAAAGTATTCTCAATTAAAAGTTTTTCTGATGTGAAAGATTTCCTGTATTTATTAATTATTGTTCTGGAAAAGAGATGCTTCAGTTTCGATTATTAATTGTTCCTGAATCCCAAGAAAAATATGTCTTTCTTTTCGCGATTTGCCGAGGATTAATTCGTTGCCAGATCTGCCATTTCTTACTCCTGAAGCTTGGTAATGCTTGATTATGTATGTGGTATATTGTTATAAATTCTACAAGAAGAACGATAACGATTAGCGACGTTTTTGAGCTTAATGGATCTTTAATATTGAAGAATGCTTTATGCAAGATTAGTTCTAAACTTCAAGAATTATAGCTGATTTTTGAAGCAGAGTAACTTTTTTTTTTTTTTCATTTCGTGGTTTAAAGCTAATTTCTCAAATAACCACTTAATGAATTCTAAAAGAGATGAAAATTTGTTTGAAATGACATTAATTGTTTATTTTAAAACATCGCAACCTTTTTCCTCTTCATTTTGTTTTCTTTCAGGATACACCCTGAAAAAAAAACAAGAAAAAAAAAACTCATCCTTTTTGAAGAATACACATTGACACACATAATTATTTTATTTAATTTACATGCAATTATTTGTTATTACAATTATTTGTCTATTAAATGGTAGAAAATATCTTCGTGATACAAGATTTAATTTTACAATAGCATTGAACCACATGCATTATTTTAGAAATTGTGTTGATGTTGGTCAGTTCTACCGAAATGTGGCTTTTGTGTAAGTTACATTTATTATGGTCAATGAAAACCTTCTACAAGGAATGTTCACCAATTCCATCATTCACTTTTATTGTTGTGTCTGATCCGGTTGTGCATTGAATTTTGTAGGAATGTTACTGTAAGGGACAGTCAAATGAAGACGGGACTGATTTAAAAAAAGGAAATAAACTATTAATTTTTCAAAAGTAATAGCTGCAACTGTTGATAAATGTATCCCAGTCTAAGACAAGGAGGTCAATATTTCATGAAAAAACGCTTTCGGTTGCCGAATAATTGTACTCAAACGTGCACCTCTTCGTCCGAAGCAAATATACGAATGTCTTTCTCGAGGGCTGTAAAAATATGGAAATCGGTAACAGATTTTGACTGTATAAGGACTTTCCAGCGAAATTAAGGCAGGATCGACAAGGTCTTCAGTCGATAACCTGGGAAACAGGAGGGTACGATTGTGCAAGATTGGGTACGATTGTGCAAGTGCAAGCACAACATTTTTATATAAAGCCGGGGGCCATCATGATTCTACCGAACCTGCTTGTGCACCCCGATGAGTCATCCAAAGAGGCCTACGGATGCTCACTTATTGGTTCCAGCACTTAGATACGTCATCTAACGGCCGAATCTAACCAATGAGGAAACGTCCGTAGGCCTCTTTCGGAGTGCACAAGCAGGCCCGGTAGACTCACGATGGCCCGATAAAGGTCACACATTTTTCTATGAAGACACTGACCATTTTATCTCATAGTGGGGTAGATGTATTAACAGTTACAGCAATTATTTTTGAAACAATAAGCAGTTTATTTACTTTTTTGGCCAGCCCCGTTTCCATTTGACTGTCCCCCATATGTCTGGTCCAGATCATGATCATCATAGAGGGGAAACTTACTGAGTCTTCTGGATTCATCTAAAATTCCGTAAGAATTATTGTTTTGCAACGTTACTGAAGCTAAGATGCCAAACTTTCCCTCTGTAGTCCAGTTTTCAATCACAATTCTCAGAACTCCCCTCTCATATATTTTAAAGTTTAATTACACATTTTATCGCAGCGCTGTTCTCATTTAATATTTTTCTACAAATACTAGAAGTGCTTATGATTTAGGTCTGTCCATCTGTCCGTGCTCTGATTATCGTAAATAGGCATCGATCGCTACAAAATTTATATTCTTATATAATATTGTTATGTAATATAGCATGTATCCCATAGAGAATTTGTGTGCATAGTATCAATAATTTGTTCTGGAAACCAAAAAGATTTTCAGTACATTGATTTATCGGCACTTTAAGGTGATTTTTGGAGAATTTATCTACGAGAAATTAATCTACGGCTGTAAATTAAGTAATGGCAACATATCTATAAATCAGTTTTTAACGAACTTACAAGTACAACTGTATTACATTTCTTCTACTTAATCACAAGCGAAGTTTATAACCTTTTGCCAAATGTCGGGAAGGCGTTGGAGACCACTGGCTAGGTGTTGATTGTTGATGTCAGCGACGCAGCGCCCTACTGCGCAGAGTAGAGATGCAACGTCATGAAATCGGCGCCCTCGGAGGAGTTCCTTCAACTCCGGAACCAGATCGAAGTCACAAGGACTCATGTCAGGTGAGTAGGCAGGGTGTTCTAAGATTTCCCACTGCTACCATTGCAATAAGAGAGTGACATCATTTGCGACATGACAACGAGCGTTGTTATGCAACAGGATAGGGAGATTGTTTAGTAATAAACATGGGCGTTTGTGCCGCATAGTCTTACGCAGATGGTACTGTAGAAATCGGCGATAGTAGTCTGCGTTGGCAGTGTGTCCTGTGTGGTGAAGTGAAACAGCAGTAAAATATAATTTTGAGACGGTTCCCATGGGAAGACCACACAAGTGGACCGTAAATTAGAAGAGGCGCCAGGCAATGGACAGTCTGGACACTATAGCACAATGAACTGTCAACGTTAAAATATTTATGGCCGAAAATATTTATGGCCGAAAATGATATGCAAATTTGGCGGGGTATATTCCCGAATGATCCACCTACATGTCTGGGATTCGACGAGAGGATGCATTAATTCCCCGATACGAACAAATCAGAAACTCCAGCCAATGATGTAAGATGGGGTAAGAAAAGAGGAAACAACCCCGTGGGAGAAGAAAAAAAGACGACAGAACGAGTGTGCTAGAGAAAAGAAGCAGAAGAGAGTTTGGAAAAGGTGTGAACGGACTTAAAAAATCAGTGTGTGCTTCGAATCAATATGATCAAGTTGTGTTCAAAAGAAACATGGAATCAGAGGCTAGATGATGGCTTAAGAGAAAGAAAGCGGTTCCAATAGGGCACGCGTCGATCGTGTCTTGTGTAAAGATGGCTACCTCATCATAATGGTGAATATTCCCAGTAATCTATTTATTATTTGTGTTTCAAACCTTTTGTGGATACCCCTTATCCTCCAAAACCACATCTCCCCCAGACATGTTTAAGTTTAAAATTATGTCAATATCGTCTGTTAATTAATATTAGTGGAATGACTAAGAATAAATGGTACTTAGTTGCAATTCATAGAGTCTTTAGTTTTTTTAGTGTTTTGGTGTATGTCAATCATTTTTCAATTTTTTCAGCGTAATACTAGGAGTACTTGCCAGGCAGGTTATGCGCGGCATAATACCACTGTACGATCATCTTAGGCTTTAGTTTTCATCAAATTTTAACCATAACAAAAATAAACCACCACATCCTGCAGGCACCCCCCCCCCCCCAAACGCACACACTTTAAACCATTTTGCAACTGTCGTATACGGTAGTGCACTTTCGCCACAGGCTTCCATTAATCCTCGATAACATTCTGTTTGCATATTTTCCGCTGGAAACCTTTATTTTAAGCCAAGACCACTGACCACCTATTAAAAACATGCTTTAGAGCGATGGAAACGAAACTTTTCTTTAATGCCACACAACTACCCTTCTAACTGCATCGACTGTTTTTTGCACTCTACACATCGACGACAGCGCCACCTCATCGATATTATATCCTATTTGCGCATGCCCGCTCTTAGGTTTTTAGGTTAAGTTGCCCGGTTTTTAGGTTAAGTTGCCACTTTTTAATGTACAGCCCTCGTATTTAGAGAAAATCACAATACAAATCATTGAAATTCGTAAAAAAAAGCTTTTTTAAAAAAGTGTTGTGTGTAACAGTGACAGCTTTTTTACAGGACAAACAAAAGAAAAAGATTTAGGTTCGGTGGATAATGATTAAAATAAACAGTTTTGTCGTATTTTCTTTAACCAGTTCATTCTTACCGTGTCGCAGTACTAGCGATTCTCCTTCTACAGACCACATTACTTCCTGGTATGGGTACCTTGTATTTTGATGGTCCCTATCCGTAGCATTCATAGACCCATTCCGAGAGGCAAGGACAGGAAAGGAAGGGGAATTGCCGCCATCACATCGTGGCAACGGAGAGAATAGAATTACCATTAGTTAACAGGTACATACAAACACTTTGGAAACTCCATCTGTTGATTTATCTTTATATATTTTGAAAGATTTAGGATTTCTTTCCATAATATTTTATTTTTATAGAAATCGAATGGAAATGTAAGCATTTTCCAAATTATTTCCTTGTTTGGTTTCCATTCTTTTAGATTTGCTATACTGGATGTCAGATCTGTTACCGCTACAGTACATTCTAAAAAAGGCTTCAGCGTATGTTTTTAAGGCTTAGACTCCAACAAGTTCCATGTTTTTATTTTCAAATTCATAAAAGTCTTTCCCCCCTTTATATGGACGATATACGTGTTCAAATACGTGTAAATCCAGAGACTTGCTCTTTGTCTCTCTTTAAATGCTTCCAGAAAAAAGTTATTTTAGAAAATGTTTTACATATTTCACGCATGTATGAACACATAAGTTTTGTGAAAAAAATTCAAGCTTTCACAAACGTAACTTCTGTATACTTAACTGAAAATAGAAGACCACAATTGTCGCAATGCAAACTTAATAAACCATTGGTTTGCAACTACAAGGTATTAAAATCTTGAATTTATTAAAATAAAATCAAGGAACATTTTTAAAGATTTTAGATTTTTTTTTACGAATAAAGAAGGATATTTAATTACAAAAAAATTATAATTTCCTTTTCTTGAGCTTCCTGATTAAATTTGGATCCAGAAAATCTGGAAGTTTGACCAGCAGGATTAAAATTCAGGTACAAAAATAATGCTGTGTACCTTAAAAATTGCACATAGTACAGTATGGTAAGGAGGAGGCATACGAAATTATCAGATTTCCAAACGAAAGCCTAAAAATTTTAAATGTGTTAATTTAATTTAATAACTGAGAGTATGATAACCTTTACAAGAAAAATAAATTTCTGTACCACTTAGAACTATATTATTTGATTGGTGTAATGAGAGATTCATTATTGTCAGCATAAAAAAACAACGTAACGGAAAATTAGATTTTTATTTTTCTAAGTATTAATTTGTTATTACTCAGTTCAGCATACATTAACTAACCGCAATTATTATTCTAAAAAGATTCTTTCCTAAAATTATTGAGTGCATGTGGCTATATATATGACAGAAGTTTATATTTTATCCATCAGTATAAAATCATGTGATGTGATAATATATTCCTGTTAATTAATTTTCAATTAATTATTTGCCTGAAATTTAGGAAGAATCATGCTTTTGAACGTAATCTCCATAATTGTTAACGGCTTTTGAATTTTAATTATTTTAAAATTTCGTAAGCTGATGCAACTAGTTTACAATTAGGAGATACTGAATCAAAATATTTTGTAATTTCGATGAAAAAAATATTACGGTAATGTAAACATTTAAAATAGAAAACTGCCTTAAAATGAAATAAAATAATAAAATAAACACTTTCTAGACTATACACGATATTTGTTCATTAGTACACACACAAAAAAACCCTGTTTACTTGCATGTCTTTTATGCAGTACGCTAAGGCTATACTCCTCAATCTCTTCAATAAAAAAATTAATTAAATTCCCGATGCTTATAAATCTGATGCAGAAATTTTGTTACTCTGTGTTCCAGCATAAGGTAATTAATTGATTTCCAATTGATTCGCTTTAAATATTTGAAATGGAGCATTAACCTCCGGTATTTCGCAAAAAAATATATGAACGTTATAAGTGCATTATCTCATAATTCCCTTTAAGAATAACTATTTAAGTTCTTTAAGAATTATTGAACGTCGATAATGAACTGCAATTTTTTTTAATTGCTGAGTGAATCGATGTTAAACAGAATGGAATTTTTGCAATTCTTGGCTTAATTGCTTGAATTTACGATAAAAAATCGTAATAGAAGATATTTTATTGTTGCAGAAGACCCCACCTAATATATGTTGTTTATTGTGCACTTAATTTTGTAATATACTGTGTTGGTATTTAAATTTATAATTAAAAAATCTTTTTATTTGAATATATTAAAAAAGAATTAGAACACTTTGAAGTTTGTAATTCAATTTAGGAAAACAACAGGCTTAAAATATCATTATAGACAAAATGCAATTTTTTTTACAAATAATATTTCACAAAAATACTTTTTGTTTATAATGAGCAATTTTATATCATATACACATAAAATAAAATAAATCTTTTATACATGTGTTACTTTTTATTACTTTCATGAAAATAACAAAAGTTTGAACAACAACAACAACAGCAATAAAAAAAAAGAACTTTAAAAGATAATTTTTACAATTCCAGAATTATTCAGTAAGAAATCAGAATTTGTTAAATATTTTAACGCAATTAAAATTTCAGTGTATATATAGACAAATTAAAAATGGAAAATGTATACAAATTATAAAAACCATCATACCATAAAAACCATAAGTAAAGGAAGAATTAAAATGTTTTTCTTATAAACGCATTCAGAGGCATTATATTTTGTTGGACTAAAAAAATTAACATTTTTAGAAAGATTTTAAAGTACTCAAATTAACTTTTAATGTTGCAATAAACAAAATTGCAAGGAACCTAAATATGTTTTTGTTGAAGCTATATGTCCTTTGAATAAAGGTGTATTAGGTACTGGTGTATAAGAGCAAAATAGTATTACACGTAAGACGCTTCTTAAAAGTTGAGTACGTTTAACCCCTTATCTGCTGACGGTACTTAAAAATACAGTAAAACAAACTACTTAAAAAATTTCATTGACTCATTGTAATTATTCTTCTGTAATTATTCTTTCACTGACTCATGGAAAAATACCAACCAAATATTCTATATCATTAACTTACTTAGTTATTGAATGTTTTATTTTAAGTTTTAAATAGACAGCTTTCAGTTCACTTTGTAATCATATCAAGCCAAGATTGAAAAGTATGAGCATGAATTTTAAGTCTTTGGTTTTATGATCAAAGGATTAGATTTTCCAAAAGTGTGTCACTGAAATTATTACCTGGTTTCTTCAGTTTTATTTCTGTTATACTCTTTTGAAAAAGACTCATTAATTGCTTATGAAACAGTCATCAGACGCATAGCTATTGTTTATTAATATTTTTCTCATTATTTTTTTATATTACATTGATCATATCGATCATTCATTGTCTAACTAAAACTAGAGAAAAGAAATAGTTTCAAGTTGATATTTTTGTCAATTCTTAATTTGATAGGTAAAAGGTTAAAATAAGTTTTATTTTATTAGAAATTTTAAAATATTGGTTAAGAGGTTTTGCTGGTAATGAGTCACTTTAGATATTTTACTAGCATGAGAAACCTATACAATAGCTAAAACGTGTATTAATATGTTATATAAAAATGAAATGCTAAATAAATTAGGAGATTTTTTACATTAACTAAATAATGTGTGTGGTTACTAAGACTAAAAACAGAACTATATAAGTTCTTCCAGCAAGGGAATGAAGAATTTGTTCTATCGGTACCTTTCTTAAGAATAATTGAATTTTGGCCTATACATACATAGATACGAGATATTCACACTAGGAATATTTAGCAAATATTAAGTTTTCTTTAAAGCATAGTAATTTCTGTTTTACTGTTTTAATGACAGTTACATAATTATAATTAACTACCATGTTTATTAATAACATATCTACACATTTTCTGATATTGTACATCAAGTGCCAGACACGTTTCCACTTTTTTATTTAATTCACGCTACATGTCTGAGTAAACTCTTGTAATCCATTATTCGTTAACTCTCCAATCTCCCATTAAACTGAAATTTGGCATACTAATGTATCCAAGCTAATGAAACACGAATCAATTATTCTAAATTTTAACTAAGGGTTTTAATTTTTTAAATTAAAACCTTTAATTAAAATTTAGTTTAATTGAAGGTAGTTTTAGTTTAATTAAAATTTAGTTTAATTAAAAACAAGTTTAATTAATTCAAATTGTATGTCTGGCGTCAAATTTTGTAAATATTTTTTAAACATTTTGATCTCCAATAGAGCTGAAATTCTGCATACTAATGTATTTTAGCTAACTTACATAACATACACATAATAAAAAGTTTAAATTGAAGATTTTCAATTTTATTAGAATTCTTTCGAATCGTTTAACTTTCTGTAAATGAAACAAATATGTGCCCCGTGTAATGTGCTTGTTCGCATTGTTTGCTTGCACACTACCGATTTGGATTCGAATAATCGGTAGAGTTTTTCAAAATAAATAAATTAACAAAGAAAGTAGTTGAAAAGTTTTCCAAATTATCCTGCTATTGCAGATTTAAAAAGAAAGAAAAACCACTTGATTTTACAAAAAAAGTCATAAAAATTATCAGGTTTCCCAGATATCAGGAAAGAAAAGTATTTTAATTTTAAATTTGTTTTTCAAAGATATTTTTTAACTGGTTTTTATTTAATTAAACATTTATCGCGTGTTTAGTAAGATCATGTTCCTTTTAAAAGTGTTAATCTGTTTCCATGGATGTTTCTTTTATGGTATATAGAAATTTGTGTCAAAATTAGGGTGCATAATTTCCTGGTACATACACGCAAACGTGAAATAGAGACACAAAGAAACAAAAATAGTGAACTCCCTCACTTTCTAGATTTTTGCATCTCTTTATGTAAGGAGATCACTTACTTCTATCGCACTGTTTAATAGTATTGCTAAAATAACCGTATTTAACGAAAAAAAAAGAATGCATAATTAACTATATTTAAAGAAAAGAAAATGTTACATTGGGGAAAAAAAAACAATCTTGAGGAATTTAACAGTGCATCTTTAAATTTGCAGATGAGTTTCACACCAGATTGCTTTTAACTTGTGAGCTATTATCGAAATTAACTTTTTGCGAGTCATGCTTAGTCATTAAATTATAAAAACATTCTTATACATTTATTAAACATCTTGATATTTTTTTTCCTTCTTCCGAAGCAATCGATGATCGATATTTGAAAGAAATTAAGTATTTTTTAATGATTTTCGAAAAAGCCGAAGGAGGAATTACATCTTTAAATTTTTCGCTTTGATAAAAAGAGAAAGAAGAAGAAGTAAAAAGAAAAGATTTCGGCATAATACCTCTGCGAGTGGGAAGAAATGTGTTTCTAAGGGGACTACTTATTTGAGGAATTTTTTCATTAAAATGTTTTTGCGCTTCTTGAGCTAAAGGATTCGAAAGCTGATGAATAGCTTTCGGCTTTATTGATTACAGATAAGGTTGGTTTTTGCATTTCCTTAACACTTTTAGACAAGTAAATTTAGTTTGGTGTAGATACACTGTAAATGAATCAGCCTGAAGAAGAACTTGCAGTTATGAAACAATTCAAATTTTTAATTTTTGTTTAATTTATTTACAACTCACGGAAAATATCGATTTTTATTACGAAGTAAAATAGCGCCAGATATTACAGCGCGCTTATCAGTCCAAAAGTTCTCTCAGAGCACGAGTGACATTTTTGAAATAAATACATTTCTAAATTCTTTATTGCTTCTAATTGCTGTATTTCATTTAATTAGGAGAGATTTCAATTTTCTAAATCTGACAGTATATGATTTCCTGAATCCTTAACGCTTTTCTTTTTCTTTCTTTTTTTTTTTTTCTAACCATATTTTGAAGTTGCTTGTCAACAATGGATTTTTCCCTATCTTCATTTGTTCTGTACAGTAAAAAGTTTAATAAGCATATTTCTATTTCCTTTATTTTTGAATCAATGCCTTTGGTTTTTTAATTCATTATTCAGTTTCTATGAAAAGTAACAAATAAAATGTTAAAGTATTAAAATAATATTTCTTTATTTTTTGTTTTCATTTGTTTACAGATTTTTACGTTTCACTGTATTTCTCTTTTTGTCTCACCTTTGAATTTTCTTTAATGTTGATTTTTTAATCTACTACCTTCTTTATAAATACTACTTTTTTTTCTCGTTGCCTGGCCTCTCACATTTACATCTGTATGAAATTGGAATTTTTTACAGCTGAAGAAGAGTGTATCTTCGTACCACCCGAAACTTTTATAATGCGCTATCTTTTATATATCTTATTTGCAGCGTTCTTCATTAATTTTATTGCCCTATCCGTTTCTTTATTCTCCCACTACTTTTGATTTGCTGTTCGCCCTGTTTTTTAAACCTTTTTAAAAAAATTTTATTTTAATTTCTTAAAAAATCTGAAGCAACTCTCAAACATCTATAAAAGGGATTCATCTGATGAAATTCTTAACAAAATATCGCACAGATAATCGAATACCTAAGAATTCCGATCTCGGACAACAGTTCAAATTGATTAATTCTTAAGGCGTTCGTTCGTAATTAGAATTCAAGTGCACATTGCTGACTTTGAAGTGTGTCGAAAACTAAAGTGCCAATAAAACTTCTATTCTCTCCCCTTTTTTTGAATCTTACAACTATTTGCATTTTAATTACAACCAACCCCAAAGAATCACAAACATCTTGACGCACAACAAAGTCAACGCAATTAAGTTTTTTTTTTTTTAATTTTACCAGAATACCAGAGACTTTAGCTTTTTATAATAGGCATACAAAAAGAAAATTTAAAAAAATGACAAAAGCGGTACTCAAAGAAAAATTTTATAGCCACTGATTGCCATTTCTTTAATCGATTCTTTCTCATTAGCATGATAATTAGATGTTTACGCATGGAGTGTTTCTTTGAGTGTAGAAGCTGAGGATCTTTTTGTTTAAGATTTATTGTAAGAAAGAACAAATTTTGGTTTTTTTTAATGAAATGCATCAACTCCTGATGAAAATGCGTTGAAGAAAAATGATCTCTTTTTTTGGCCTCTTCCTTTGAAAAGCGGTTTCGTGTTTTCTTTTAATGTCCAGAACAAAAAAGATGTTTTTAATACAAGCCCAACTATCTTTGAACAAAAATGAGTTTTATAAAACGCACTGGAGTAAATGGTGCAGAATAATTTAATATATAAGAAATAAAAACGCGTGATTATGAAGTGACATTCTCGAAATTCTTTAGCTTGCAAAGTAAAAATATAAATCATGTTTTTAAATATTTTTTTTAATAAGATGCCTTATAGGAACACGTTTTTTAAATTATTTTATAAATATTATTTTAACCTAAACGTTTTTATTTTTAACTTTCTAAATGTTTTTCTTCTCTGTGAAGTAAGTATATTCAAATAAATAAAATGAATGTTATCGATATAAAAAGTTAAATAATTTAAAAATACATTAAAAATATATTTGTAAAAAATTTTTAAATTAAGTTTAGTTTATACATACAGTTTGATATCGAAGGCATATTTTCATTCTTCATGTATTATAAATTTAAAAGAACAAGAATAAATTTAAAAGCCCATTGAAAAAGCTGATTATCATTTACAAATAAAAATAAAAAAAAGAAATAAAATCAATACGGCCTCTAATATTTCCAGCACGATGTAATTCAAGTACGAAAGTTTACTTCAAAAACGTGATCTTGCATAGGACTCGAACTCTATAACATAAAATACGCAGTATAATTAAATTTGTGTACGTAAACAAAATATTTGAAATATTCTGTATTTTTCTATTTTTCATTCTTTGTTTCATGCACGGTATTTCAAACCAAGAAAATCATTGCAAACGTATTGATTACAGAGAAATTTCAAACGTAATTGTTTTTTTACAGAAACAATGACTACTGCATGTACAAACGTCTATTACATACGAACGTGTAGAACGAAATTACACAAAAGAAGAATCGACATTTACAGCAAAATGGCAGAATTGCTTAGTTGTCTTAGTGAGGGATATTGTACCAGGCGTGTGAAACCTGTAGGTTTGCTTGACTGATTCTTATCATGTTGAGGTTACTTAAAACACATTCATACGAGGACATTCATTCTGAAAATATATAAAAGAGTAAATGGTTTTAATAAATTTTGTGTGGTCATATATTCTGACCAGAAAACCACACCAATAATGTAATTATAGAAATCAGTTGAATGATGCTCCCACAAAAGAGCGTAATCTAATATGCTTATTAACAAACTGTTCTCGAAATATTTATTTTTGAATTAGAATCGAAATGAAGAGCGAGACGAAAAGCAATTAGTGGGAAAAACCACAATAAAACTATGTGACGAAATGTATTAAAAATATTTTATCTCATAGTTATGTTTTTGTTGGATTGTTTCATTAGTTTCTAAATACAGTAAACCCTCTTGTTAACGAAAACCACCAGGACTGCAAATTGTGTTCACGAATGGGGAGCGTCCGCTATTCAGGAGTGTGGTAATTTGTAGAAAAAGTGCTTTGGTATTGAAAAAGTGCTTGTTAATGGAGAGTGTCTGCGAATAAGGAGTGTCCGTTAAAGGTGGTTTTTGATGTACGCTTTTTGTATTTTTGTTTTTTATATTAATCTGAATACTAAACAATGTCAATAAAGGCCTTTAATTTTTCAATTTATCACATCTAAATTATCAAATCTTAAGAACTTCTGTCCCAAGAACGAACAGACAAGTGGAAAGGATTTAGAAGTCAACAAGCGTATTTGATTGTGCCCTTTTGATTGTTTCTTATTCAGGCTTCTTCATCCGTACTATAAGACATGGTTTCCTGGTAATTCAGGGACTCTTTCTATTATATTACACAAAACAAGGGTTAAGCATTTTCAAGATTTTAACATAAAGAAGTTTGTTTTTAATATACTTTTAATTAAATTGACAGGAAATTAAAAAACAATATTCGTGCTTTCTTAACTCTGAATAATTATAAAAATGTAGTGACTATAAATACAATTTATTTTAATATTTGAATCATTACTATTAAAAGCTTTCATGCTTTATTCATAGTTACTGTTGTTTTTTAAATGAACATGGTTAACAATTTTTTGAAACTTTCCAGAAGAAATTGTAGAAGGCGGTTAATATTTTGTTTTTGAAAATGACAAATTTCATACCACATTTTGTGGCACATGCTTAAAACTGTTCCAAAACTGAATCATGAAAATCGCCTTTTAATGATGTGAATGATTTCCATTTATTTTAAAACCAATTGCAACTGTTTTTCTAAAGCAAAATACTCTTAAATTGTTCCATTAAAAACTCCAGCATTTTATTCCACGTTTTCCAAAACTTTATTTTAAAACTAAAAAAAAGGAAAAAGAAATTATTGAGTTTTAGTTTGTAATCATTAGACTTGAAAAAGTATTGAAGTAAAGAAACCATTTCGTAAGTTACTTCTTTAATTTTTTTTTACCTTGATCCCTTCGTTAACAATTACTAAATAACAACTAAAATTAAACTTGCTTTCGCTTATGAGATTAGCTAAGATAAAAACACCAGCATAAAATGTATAAAACTTTTATTTTTCAGAAAAAATTACTATGATCTTAATCCGAAACTTACTTTTCTTTACTGTATTAATTAAAATTTAATGTCATCTTAACAAATGTTTTAATCAGTAAATCATTATTGTGTTCCTTTGTTGTAAGACAGAAGTTCTTTTTGCCTGATTGAAACTGTGAATATTTGAATAATTAACGGAAAGTTAAAAAAAAGTATTTCTGCTGTCTTAACTAAAGATAATTACAAGAAAAATTTAGAGTTTTTAAAGAATATTTAACGTACTGCTTTTCAAAGCTCCGCAACTTCATTGTTGTTTAAAGTTGTTATTTTAAAAAGAATCTTGTTAAAAAATTTGAAAAACTTTTCAGGTGAAATCGTAGAAGATGATTAAAGTCTGACGAGTAAAAATGGGATATTTTCGTGACTATCTTTATAATTTGTACAAATACACACACAGCCACACACACAGCCACACATGCACTACATAAGTAAAAGATAGTTACACTCTCAGTAATAATAGAAACAGAGTGGTGTAAAAATTAAAAGGTGAAAAAAAAACTGTGCTCAGGAATCATTAAAAAAAAAAATAAAATAAATGATGAATAAAGGAACTCCATGATCTAAAATTCATTAGATCACACCAAATTTTCCCTTTTCATCTGAATTCAGAAAAAGGGGGAAAATATTGCAAAGTACTGAAAATGTATCAAATAATGTTAAATTTAAAACTTTAACCTATAAAATAAATTTTATAAGTTAAAAGCATGTGTAGAATTTTAGTCTCATTGATCCGAAGTATTTTTGGTAGATTTTTTATTATACTAATTACGAAATAAGAAATTATATTTAAAAAATTCATAAATAAGAGCATAATCAGCTCCATTAGTACCATTAAAAACACCTTCCCTAAACTCAAAAAATAAATTAATTTTGATCACTAGATTTAAAAAGGTCATCTAATAATTTTAAAGTTAAGAAAAAAAGCATTGCAGGAAATGAAGCAGTACTTGATTTTAGCCATACCAAATTTTTAAAGTTCAGGTAAATGAAAGTTAAGAAAAAGTCTTTCAACACGGTCAGTGTTAAATGAATTAAAGCACATATCAATGCTTTTTAAGCATTCTTTATGTGTGAAATATTACTTGAACCGTAAAAGACTCGTAATTTACAGAAATGCTTTAGAATTAGAGAATTAGCAAAAAATAAGGACATTGTTTAAATGATAACTTTTAATGGAAATATACATTCTAAATCCAATACTTTTATTATGCTGATTATTTGAGGTAGAAACAATGTATTATTCAAGCATAACATTGTAGATATTTAAGGAAAAAGACAAGATCTCTTCATTTAAAATATTTGGGATAAAATATATTTAATTTATCATTACGAAAATTTTATCAGTTTTTCACTTTGTATTAAGTAATTAAGGAAATGGATAACCAATACTATTTTATTCTTAAATTACTGTTTTGGACTTCTGCAGAAATGATTTTAGAAATAGTATTTTTTTAAGCAATGACTATCACGCAAGTATTTAAAATTCTTCAATTTCTAGTTTCGAAAAGTTGAATGAATAACAACTAAAAAGGTAAGTGCAAAGAATAAAAGATTTTTTAATGAAACATAACTATTTTATTGAATTTGTATTCCCTTAAACTGTGTAATTTTTGAATGAGATACTTGAAAAATCTCAAAATACTAAAACATTTTATCTAAAAGAACTCAAGAATTCTGTTTAGGTATTTTTTATTATAATTTCTCTAATTCATTATTCATCTTTTTTAAAATCTAAATTCTGATAAAAGCAGTGGGAGCAGTTTACCTATTCCAGTGGAAAGCAAATTGCTTGTTCTAAATGTGATTTCACTGACTATTAGGGTGATATTTTTGTTGCTGTATAGACTAGAAATTCTTCAAATTATTATTTCGTTAGAACAATGATAGTGAAAATATTTTTGTGCATTTAAAAATTATTTTTGTTACTTTATTTTGGAAAAAAAATACTAACACAAAGCAACATTTAATTTTTTTTTGATACATGTAATTTTCTTTTCAATACAGTGTAAATATTAATATTTTTGTAATTGAATAATGTTTATACTGAGTAAACGAGAAACTGAAACAAAATTCATTTAAAAAACACAAACATTGCACTCTAAAACTAAATAAATAACTATTTTTCACTGACACTAACAGAGCAACCAGCTAAAGACTAGAGGGGGTCTCTACTAAGTTAAATAAGGAGTATTGATAATTTTCTAGAAGTATCAATTAATTTAATTACCGTGCTACTGTAATTAGTTACTCCTACTAAACAAATTATTTTGAAAAAAGTAACGTATTCGCTTTATGAAGGGGTAAATTATCAATTTTTCATTTTTCACAGGCGATTGAACTATTTTATAATGCTCGAATACTCACTTCTTCAAAAATTAGATGGTTTCTGTGTCACTAGTCGCATGTTTCATTTTAAAGTATTTCTTCAACATAAATCATTCACTTTGACAATGGCAGCAAAGTAACTATTCTTATTCTTATATGTTTACAGAAACTGCAATAACTGCCCTGATGCAGAATTGACGATTGAATACATTTTTGATTAGCCGGTCATCCTTGCTGAACAGTTAAGGACTGGGGTCTTGTTTACGTGATTGAACCTGCCCTATGACACTATAGTACACATTGTCAGGGCTGTCGTCTTTGTCCATGGCACAATTTGAATAGGCTTTTTATACTTCAGACATCCTCAAAATATATGCTTAGAATTCATTAGCATTGCTCATTTTTTTAAAGAATACATATTTATTTATATTTGTATTTATATTTATATTTATATTTACATTTATACATTAATTTATTTATATTTATCTATTTATTTATAACATAGAAATCTATATTAGGTAAAACAGTAAATTAAGGATAGAGTTTTGTATAATTTTAAACTTTCGATATGGTTCATCCT
The DNA here is from genome assembly GCA_038373885.1 of Cheiracanthium punctorium. Classification (NCBI taxonomy): domain Eukaryota; kingdom Metazoa; phylum Arthropoda; class Arachnida; order Araneae; family Cheiracanthiidae; genus Cheiracanthium; species Cheiracanthium punctorium. Next base: position 218,095 of record JAWZYV010012920.1, read on the forward strand.
GAAATCTCGTGGAAAAATAACTGCAATATTTAAGGACTGTGGGAACATTTTACTTAATTAAAGTAATCCTTCCAATAATGTATAAAATGTTTATTGGATTTAATTTTGATTGGAAATCATACGAATGAAAACATCACATATTTACCAAGAAATTCGGGATAAAATAATACTTACTATATTTGGCCAAGCGATCAATTCTATAATTGTTATCTCTCTCCCACAAAGCCTTCAAACAATAACTGTAATGGATGCGCTAAAGAAAAATGAAAGAACTAGATTCTTTCTTTTTCTAGTTTTTATTTTTCGTTTCTTATCTAGAAACGCTGAGTCTTTCTTAATTTATTGCATTGTTTCCTTAGTTTTCGAAAAAGATTTGACGAATCATCGCTCATTCTCATCAGCTGATTCAGGAGCCATCTTAATTTACTAAAAATGGTTCGTCAAGTGCTTTTTAGTGTTATCAGGAATTTCTTTCTCTTCGAAAAAAAGTTCCATTTGACAGTACTGCATCGTCAGCTTGGTTTCTTCAATAACTCATTTTATCCCAAAGCATTAGATAACATTTTATCAGTGATTTTGATTGATATCCTAACTAATTGTTATTAAGTGTGGCTTTCTCTGAGACTGCTTAAATTGTAGAAAGCTCAGTGAAGGCGTACGAAAGAACGAAGAAATAAGTTTGAAGAAATATTAGAAAATGGTAATGTAAAAATGTATTATACTGAAGTTCTCCTTAATATCAAGTATAAACTTGGCTAGGGAATAGTTTCTGGTATGGCTAATCCCTGGTCCGCTAAGTATGTCCTTTAGATTGCAGAAATTACCTTCAGCGAAAAAGTATTTAAATTTATTCCGATTGAACTTAAAAATGGTATAACATCAGTATTAGATCCCCCCTTATAATATTAATTTTGGCGAATTTAATCCGAAATGCAGTATTAGTACTGAAAAAAAAAATAATAGGGGAAAAAAGTGCTAACCAAACGCAATTATTTTAATGCTGACACTTTCCAATTTTTTTAAGTTCTAATTTCATTAAATCTAGGAAGAAAAAAGCATTGAAGATTTTCTACAAAAATGCGAAATCTTAATTCTATTTAAATACAGTTATCTCTCAATACCCGCGGCCTCTCAATCATTAAAAAAAAACACAAAAAAAACAAAACAAAAAAAAACACTCCAGTCTGAAAATATAAAAGAAAACATATAGAGTAACTTAACTCATCGGTTCTTAACCGGGATACCGATGTCCAATTTTAAAAGCTTATTCTTTAGTGCCGAAGGCGTCAATTTAGAATCTACATTTTAAAAAACCCTTCTCCCTATTTCCCCTCAAAGAAGGGGTAGAGGACCAAAATGTGTCCCACAATTTGTTCCATATATCAAAGAAATATTGAGAACAAAATTCGAAAATGTAACAAATACGATTACATAAAAAGATATTTTGTGGATTCTTCATTATTTGTCCCCCCCCCCCCCACACACACACGCACACACAGTTGGGTAAGGGGCTTAAATGTCTTTTTCACTTTTCATATCTGGAAAGTTAGGAAAAAACAGATAACCCCTTAAAAGTTTGCTTTAAAATGCGACACGGACGAAAATGTAAAGTTCGATTTAACGATTTTTAAAATTTTATTCACAAAGATGGTAGGAAGCCGAAATCGGTATGATACAGAAATATATCGTATATACTAGAAGGAGAAATTTAAATATAAAGAAACCATTGATAAAATTATTGCCTTAAAATACTGATTCGTAATTGAATGCTAACAACTATGTAAGCTGTATTTAAAGAAAGGGGATGGAGGAGAGTTTGTCGATATTTCTGTTGCTTATATATTTGTGTTCAGCGTTTGTAATAAATACATCGTTGTACTAGCAGCTAGGGTTAACTCGATTAATCTTTATTACTGTGGGAAACGCCACAGTAATACGCTTAGGTAATTTAGCTAATATCAAACAAAGGATACGAATTTTTACACGAAAAAACAAAAGTAATTGACCAATATTTTTTGTGCAAATAAACTTCTTAAATACTGCTTATTAAACCGGAGTAGCTTGTTTCTGCATGCCCAGTATAACAGTTAGTATATTTGTTTAAAAATAACTATCGAAATGAGCAATAATTATTGATAAAAGATTGATAACCTCTAATTACTAAGACACAAATGAAACTGTTAAGTAAAAAGTGTCTTGCATAATTCTGATACATATAAAATCATTACAAAAACTATCTGTTATGATTCATGCAAATTTTAACACAAAAAGTGACACATTGTAAACTCTTCTCTCTATCCTTCTGGAAATAAAGTGGTTTAGTAGACTTTTTGTGTTGATTTGTGAACTTTGCAAGCCATTTTGAGGATTATTCGTGGAATTCATTTTTGTTAATTCTGAGCTCGACGTATTCAAGAAATGGTCTTCACTCCTCCCATACATGCACAACAGAAGAATATATTTTATTGAGGACGTGAACAAGTTTCGGTTTACAGATTCAGTGCAGTGCGCAAACTTATTGACTTGAATAAACACCCGCTTGGAAGATGTTATGAGAAACAAGTAAGGAAACAACTTCAGCACAAAGAATAAAAATTTGTTGCAAAAGTATACACCAGCAGTAAAAGCTCCTTTTCCCTCCCCTCATCAAGAATTCATGGGAGGTGGTTTTATCTTTGATTCCCTTATAAATTAACAGTTGTCATTGAAACATCGAATTTGCTCCCCAAAGTGGGATCTGGATAACATTCAGTTCGCGGCAACGGTCTTCGTGGTATACGCTCTCGTGTTTGCACTGTTTCGGTATCGAATTAAGTAATCGGAAAATGTATCGCAATTTGTGACAGTGCAAATATGTCATTTGCCTGAAACAACGTGGCTTAGTTTTCTTTACTGTATTTGTCAATATTGAGAGATATTTTTAAACCGAAGAGGGGAAATTGTGTAACTGCAAACAAAAAGCACTTGTTTGTGAAATAATTTAAAGAGCGTGCCATGTATTATTATGATTGCCGACGGGTTGCTGTTTTAAAATATTAATGCTGATTTTTTTATTTATTTACCTTTTTTTCAAAGGTTGCTGAAGCAAGATTTATTCCTCACTGATATTGATTGTTAAAAGTGTTTTGAAAATGTAATTAGTTTGACAAAAAACCAAACTAGCGCATATTGCAATCTTTATTTTAAGATGCATGAAAAATACCAAAGTAAGACGAATAGTGCAAAAACTCAAAACAACCGAGATGGAAGCATAAATGCTGTTTCTAAAGATCAAAATAAATTAAATTATACATATTTACATTCCACTTCCTTTATTTATCTGAAAATGATAATATTTTTATTTGCAGTGTAGGCATATCAATGAATTAATTTTAATTAATCAACAGCAGAGAAAAATAAAAAATCAATTTTTACACTAAAAAATCCGTCTGTGTTAATTGTGAAAACAAATTTGATAATATTTAAAAGAATTTTAATATACGTATAAACTTACTACAAACTGTATAATATTTTATTCTTAAAACTCTAAATATACGCAATACATCTCAACAGAATTAAAATACCTCGTTCCAGCAAACTAATGGGCTGCTGTGCTGTGATTGTAATTCATTCTTAACTTTTTATTTTCGGCTTTTTTTCTGTAAAGTGTCATTTTCACATAAAAGGTATGCCTTTATATTACCTTAAAAACTTGAAGTTGTTCTGTTTGCAGTAACATTTTCGCTAAATTGAGAAATCATCTACAGTGCACTCTTTCCGTAACTGCACGCGAAATCCAGATGAAAAGATCATTAAGGTTGATTTGGAATTTTGCTTCTACAGCAGTTTTAAATATTTTTCAATATCGATTTTGCATTTTGCATGTGGACAAAGAACATTCACATTTATATAGCGCATATTGATTTCTCCGTCTCTCTACACTAAATCACCACAGAATTTGAAGTGAAAGTAAAAAAAAAGGCCATTAAGTAAATTAACGAATTATCTTCTTGAAAAAAGAGACCGGAACATAATGAAAGTTGTTTCGAAATTAGCTTAATTAACTTATTCATTGTGCTTTAATACATTCTTTATTTAAAGTTGTTGAAAATAATATACATTAAATCTTATTTTAATCTATCTCGCAAGTAAAAAAACAAAACGATTTTTTGTCTACATAATTTAAACACGATTAAAAGAAACGATTTTACAGGCTAAGTGCTATTAAACACATCAATTTTAATAATTTTTATTGTAAACTAGCTGAAGTACTCGTCCCTGACGAGTTAGTATGTAATGCAGATTTCCACAAAGCGTGAATTTTTGTTAGCATTATAAGGGTACAAAGAATAGAATTAGCATACTGGCTAAAAATTAAAAAGCAAAGTTACAACCTTTGTGCATTGTTAAAAAAATACAGGTAAGAGAATAACAGAGCTGAGTGAAGTTGTTAACAGAGAAAAAATATAATTTTTAAAATTTAAGCTTTATTTTAAAGAAATGAATTTTTAAAACCAACAGGTCATTCCTTGTCTGTAACTAAATTTTGTTTGATTCACTGTATATACTTTAATATCAGACCACCAGAAAATTTTGTACAATTTTCGCAAAATCTAAAAAAGCAAATAGACATTAAAAAAATCTACTAAATTTCTTAAAGTTGAATAGCCAGCAACACTACCGCCAGACGCCAGTGATCCTCCACCCCCCACCATCAATATATATATATATATATATATATATATATATATATATATATAACTAACAAGTAAAACACATATATATATATACAGGGTGTCCAGCCTTAATGTGACCCAATAGCTAATTCCCGAACCATTCGGTTTAGATATGCACTTCCAATTTGAAAAATGTTTTAAAAAAGGTAAAGAATGTTTTTACGTGCTTTTCGAACCAAAAAACCCATTTAGAAAAAAATTACAAAAATTAAATTTTTATACGGTCCCCAGGTCCTATCACTTATATTTAGGAAAAGATGCAGTACACAAAAACAAAGTAAACACAAAAAGTTTCATTTTATTACGATAAAAACTGACCAAGTTATGGAACTTTGAAAATCATACATTTCATCCATTTTCTCGGCCAATTTCAAGAAGCTAGTAAGGGACCGTCTCCAAAGTGAAATTAATTGGAACTCTGCCAGGAAACATTCGCTCTTGCACGTCACTCTTATGTAAATCGTTTTTAAATTTAAAAGTACACACATTACGTTAATATTACAATAACTGAGTACTTAAGAAACAAAATTTATTCTGTGTACGTATAAAACAAAGATAAAATAAAATATTTTGGACGAAGAAAACTTTTCAAAAGCAGTTCGGCTTCAGAATGATTTGCTGCGGTACTGATCATGGCAAACATTAAAAATCTGTTGTGTAGTCGCTTGCAATTGCATACAGCCGTATTCTAATATTACGAATTCTAGTACAGGAGAACGAGATGTATACAAATGAAGAATACTGCGAAATGGTACTGTTGTATGGGCAGTGTAATCGAAATAAGAGAGAGGCGGCAAGACTTTATGCCATTAAATTTCCCAGTCGAAGACATCTATCTTATTGTACAATTGCCCGTGCTGTTCAACGCTTGTATAGAACTGGGAGTTGTCATAGACGTATTCCCTTGTCTCGTGCCACACCTTCAAGCTTGCGGATACCCGCTGAAGATGTTCTAGGATATGCCCTGGCTCATCCTGAAAGTAGTGTCCAGGATATTAGCAAGGCTTGTTCCTACTCAAAATCGACGGTGTGGAACATATTACATACGTACGGTGCATTTCCTTATCGTCCAGTCCTGGCGCAGGAGCTAATGCCTGGAGACCAGTTGTATACATCTCGTTCTACCTTACTAGAATTCGTAATATTAGAATACGGCTGTATGCAATTGCAAGCGACTACACAACAGATTTTTAACGTTCGCCATGATCAGTATCGCAGCAAATCAGTCTGAAGCCGCAGGCAAATAAGTCTATTTTTTTTGGAACTGCTTTTGAAAAGTTTTTTTCGTCCAAAATATTTTATTTTATCTATGTTTTACACGTACACAGAATAAATTTTGTTTCTTAAGTACTCAATTATTGTAATATTAACGTAATGTATGTATTTTTAAATTTAAAAGCGATTTACATAAGAGTGACGTGCAAGAGCGAAAGTTTCCTGGCAGAGTTCCAATTAATTTCACTTTGGAGACGGTCCCTTACTAGCTTCTTGAAATTGGCCGAGAAAATGGATGAAATGTATGATTTTCAAAGTTCCATAACTTGGTCAGTTTTTATCGTAATAAAATGAAACTTTTTGTGTTTACTTTGTTTTTGTGTACTGCATCTTTTCCTAAATATAAGTGATAGGACCTGTGGACCGTATAAAAATTTAATTTTTGTAATTTTTTTCTAAATGGGTTTTTTGGTTCGAAAAGCACGTAAAAACATTCTTTACTCTTTTTAAAACATTTTTTAAATTGGAAGTGTATATCTAAACCGAACGGTTCGGGAATTAGCTATTGGGTCACATTAAGGCTGGACACCCTGTATATATATATAATTTTTGTAAAGTTTTAAAATTTATTCAAATTTAAAAAATCGACATTGATTGTTTCAGTCATTGCCGATCCTGTTACCGAATTTTATTTTATTCTCTCAAGAGCCGCTTTCGAGGGATGAGAGAAGAAAAAAAAATTATATAATTTTCACAAAATCTCGAAATCTATGAGATATTTAAAACGATTTTCGCATCTAAATTTTATTTTAAATTATCATCTAATATAATTCCATATTTCATTCAATTCCATGGTCTTATTTCAGAAATGGAACAAGCATTTCCTGATTTTTCACAAAATCTCAAAATCTGTAAAAAAAAATTCTGAAGCACTTTGAGGCCTATAATTTAAGTGATCACTTAGGTGATTATGCTAAATTTTATTCAATTCACTTTAGATGTTTATACGTGATATACAGACAAGTATTTACACAATTTGAACAAATTTTCGTAAAATCTCATATTCTAATCAAAATTTTCGAAAAATTCGAGGCATATAATTTAAGCTGTATGACCGGCTATCATGTCACTCAATTTCATTTTCTTCGCTAAAGTCAGTGCAGCTTGATATGTGAACAAAAATTTACGCGTTTTGAATACGTTTTTGCAAAATCTCAAAATCGAATCTAAATTTGCAAATAAATTCGACACCTATAGTTTAAATTGAGTGATTATCTATCATATCACCAAATTTTATTTCATTCACTTTACTTGTTATTGCGTGATAAGAGAACAAGGATTAACACATTTTGAATAAATTTTCGCAGAGTAGTAACACGTATTTTTGGAAGGGCATTTATAATGATACACACACACACACGCGCACAGTAAATTTTGTTGCTTCTTGTAAACATTGCATTCAAATTAAACATCATCCAGTGCGTCCTACACCTTTGTCACAAACATACACTCCTAAATTTCCTGGTCATACTATTGAAAATGATATTGGTCCACTTTCGAATGGAAAAAAGGGCTCACAATCACAGACAATTTTAAGAGATTTTGAGTTAGTGCCTCTCAGCTGAACGAATGCCAATGTTGTAGTTGAAGCCCAGTTAAATAGTTTACGACATATGGTCGATAATTTTATCCGATCTAGGGCTACAGTTTGTTTCATCCATATTCAACGCTTTTCACGAGAAAATAGGTTAAAAAAATTAATCACTTTTCTGCTGGATATCCTCGAGCGAATGCTATTGCAGAACGTGTTAGCACTTCCATTAAACTGTTATTTCTTTATTATCAAATGAACACAATTTTAAGCATGGACTTTTAATTCATAAATCACTTTATAACGGCTCAATTCATTTTTTACTGGTTTCAAGGAAGATAACTTTTCTTATTTTATATTTTTGATGTTAACGCATCTGAGCCAACATTTAATTATTTTCACACGCATAAATTATTAAAAGACTTAGATGGATTTTATCAACGAACTTATGGTAATATTCAGGATGCTCAGATCCACAGAAATTACAGACATTCTAAACATGCTATGTTGAGAAATATTAATGGAAAGGGCATTGCTTACTTAAACAATATTGATAAGTTTAAAACTAAATTTGATGGACCATTTAAGGTCATAATTAAGCATTCCCCTGTTACTTTTACAATTCAAAGGCTTAACCCTTTAACGAGCAGTGATCCCGCTCTGGGAACACCAAACTCTGACGCTTTGACTGTTGCCAGTCACGAACAATAGATTGGATTTCTATAAAAATAGTTGCGGGTGACACAGCTCCACGACAATCCTTCACGTTTTAGCCCGTCATTTCCCGTCAAAAAATGGTCACGATTCATTTTAACAGCACTGACATCTGCTGAAAAATGGAAGAATGGGAGAACAGCTGGATAGATTGCCCAGTGCTGAAAAAAGGGCAGCCGTTGCCATCGCTCGACTTAACTACCAGCAAGATGGCGGACGGTCGAAACGTTCATCACGTGCCACAGATCTAGAGACCCCTTTTTTGACGCAGCTGGCTGTGCGCGAGCACAGCCAGCTGTCGTCAAAAAAGGGTCGACTGTCCGCCATCTTGCTGGTAGTTAAGTCGAGCGATGGCAACGGCTGCCCTTTTTTCAGCACTGGGAAAGGGTTGCACCTCAAAGGGTTAATATCCGTACTCCCCACTTTGCGTGTTCACATTGATACACAAGGAGATTCGAAATTAGTTTTACAAACTTTAAGGAGGGGTAGGATACACCAAGACGGCTCAGAATCACATAGCAATGCGGGGTCGGAAACGTCGTCTTCATGAACCCGTTAATAATCACTTTGAAAGAAGTGTTGAAGTGTGCGTCTAATTTCTTAACCAAGTTTCATAAACAATAGGCTTTTCTCCAATAATTTTATATATGTAATGAAAGAAAAAATTCGGAATTCACAATTTTTATTAACTGAAATCGGTGAAAGATGGATTAATTTTTGAAAAACGATGCTATAGGATTCTGAACCGTCTTGGTGTATCCTGCCTATTCTAAAAGTTTGTAAAACTAATTTCTAATCACCCTATATATTATTACATATTTTAGCTCTTTTTCGAACAAGCTATCTCTGGGATGTTTTGCAACCTAATGATTCTTGTGTTGCTCCTGCGCCAAATTGAAACACGAACCATACATTCATGTATGCTTGCTGTGTGTTTTGTTAGTTTATTAGTTGGAGCTTCCGCTTTGCTTAGAATGTGGAGGGTGATAATGACAATTTAACTTTACCTATAAGCATGGTTCTACAAAGACGGGTGCACGGATTGTTACCAAATTTCGAATATCGACTAAACATTGGATCCGCAAGGAATTTTGGAAAGAAAAAAAAAGTATTTCAAAAAATGCCCATCAGGTTGCCCTTTGCATAAGCAAATTTCACAATGGAAATGGCTAATTCGAAATGTATAAACAGTTTTGATGTTTATTCAATGCAGTTTCTGAGCATTTATTAGCTGGTTTGGAAAAAATTTTGTGCTCATTTCGCCATGAAAAGCACCATCTTGTGGATATTTTTGAACTAAACTTATTAAAAAACTTCCTTTAACGCATCTTGTGTACAGTCCATAAGACAAATCTGAAGGTATTCTGCTCACCCGTTTCAATTGCAGAATGCTATTTGTAGAGGAAGTTTAATTATAACCAGTGTGTATGTCTGTGTTTTGTCTGGCTGGCAAAGGAGGTAACACTTGGGTATTTGAGTTGTCATTCTGTTTTTGTCCATGTTTTGCTGATTCATTTGATTGTGACGAAACTGGCTGATTCTTGTAATTCTTCTGTATTTCTTTCTTGCTTTTTTATGGTACGAGTTTAGGTAATGGGCTCTTTTGCAATGAGTTAACAATGCTTCTTTTGGTTTTTACTGAATTTTTTAATTCTTCACATATTCTGCAAAGATGTTTTTTAAATTTTCCCCTGATTTTTATTGGCTTTAACACAGAGAGAATTTTTTGGGAACTAAATCGTTCGGAATGAAAAGCACACTGCCTCCCCGTTGTTGAGACGAGATTAAGCTTTTGCCTTGTGATTTACACATTTGTCAGTTTTACTTACTTTACTTTATCGAATGATTATTCAATTTGTGATGTTCATATATGTAGGTACTATCTTTCGATCACTTTCCCTCCTTTAGAACTTTGAATGATTGGTTCATGCTTCGCCCCTTGAGGGAACTAGTCACTGTCTCTTTTTCGTGACAAGATAGGTAATGCATGTCAGACGCGTCGCCCCCTATGAAGGGACGGACAAACGACAACCACGCCCAGTCGGGAATTGAACCCCCACCTCCGAGAGTTGAACCCGAAACCGTAGTACGGTGCTTTACCCACCATACAACTAATTGAAAATGTTTAGTTTTGGATTTGGAATTATATGGAATTGTAAATGTATTTGGATTTGGAAAAGAGAGTTTATCCCGATCTATGGCTATTATAGACCTTCATCTCAGTTGTTTCTACGTACAATATCATCTTTATTCCAAAGTACAATTTTACAGAACAATATTTGGAACAAACATGTACATCCATGGGCTAATGGGGTTTGATCCCTCGTCAAATAAAGTGGACAATACAATAACAGTTTTTACTTTTACAGGGAAAATAAATTTTAGGGATCACGGGACAAACACAAAACAACCAGGGAATGAGTGGAAATCGATCGTACTCTTAAGTTACTGGCGAAACAGGCCCTTAACCTTATCGCCACCGCGTATTGTTGAGAAGTGACGGCAGGAGTTGTGAATCCAACTAAAGTTTATATTGAGATTTGACATGAATTTTGATGCTTGATATTTATTTGTTTTTGATAAAATTAAGGTAATAATGCAGCATTATGACATCTTTATTTCTTTGAACTGGAATTGAAAAAATATTTCAGATAAATAGAATTTTATTAGGTATATTTCAATTTTTAAACATAAAATTACAAAATTGTGAAGCGTAGTACATAAAATTCCTGCACAATAAAGAAATGTCTTGTAGTGATATTCGCGTGGGAATCAATGTCTGGAAATATAATGTAATTCTTTGACAGTCATCTGTTTCTAAGGCTATTAGGGGGCTTATTTCGGATTTTACTTGAGAAATAGAGTAGATTTATCTACAGCTTAACTGCTAGAATATATTGCTATGTCTTAGAAAATAAAAGTAGCAGTTCCTTTACTTCATTTATTAAAGCTTCCCGGTGATATTTCTATTAAAAGAAAATGTTGTTTTTTCTACTTTGATTAAATTTGTACAACATGAAAGAATCCATCTCTTATGTACCACAAGGAAACCATTTATTTAATTAACTACTTTTAGCAGATTGATCTCTAAGTATACACTTAGTGCAGATATATTTATTTTAATTAATGAATGGGATGTATTCTATATTTGAAATGAAACGAAAATAGCTAAGATTTTCAAAAGAAGTAAAAGAAATGAATTCATTCAAAATATAATTTTAAAGGAACAAAAAGAGATTTCAATTAGAAACATAGTTTCTAAAGATTTTGTTTAAAAGAGGCATAAGCATAAATATGGTTAGTTATCGTTTAAAGAGATTAAGATTTTTATATCTGAATGATGTCATTAAAAATTTTATTTTGTGCATCGATAAAATGTGGCATAATCGAAGTAGAGAGCAAACGCATATTCTTGAATTTGAAACATATTTTCAAATTTATATCCTTGATATCAACAACTTTTAAACTTTGATACTGACTTTCCGTGCTTAGCTTTCCTAAATTGTAAGGAGATCACTATAATTTGTACAAAGATTTTAAATAAGCAGTGTCAGTTAAGAATCTGTACTCATATGTTTGCATTAGGCACGAAATAGCTGCGAAAAGTTTGAGAATTTTTTATTGCTAGATGTAACCATAAAGATCGTGTATAAAATTACAGTTCAATGTAAAAAGCAAAGAGAGTAAAAGAGTAATTTTTTATATGATTAATTGGGCTGGAACCATTGATCTGGGAGATAATGGAAAACTCACTACTAGCACATGATAATAATCAGATGAATAATTCGAGCAATGTGCATAGTTGCGAAATCATTCCCAAACAAGAGTTTTGTGTGTGATTTTTTGCTCTTGGTTAGCTTGAGTTATTTTAAAAGAACTTTTTTGTTCCCATTTTGAGGGAAAAATATGTTTTTTGATGACATGACAGTGAATGGGTTTTACAGTTGCGGTGATTGTGTTTTTAATATTTTCGATGTCCCCCAAAAGGTATGTATCGTAACTTCATGTTGAAAATCAGTCATTTTAAATTTTAATAAAATTTAGATGGTGAGATCTATGATATCCTGTTTGATACAGAATTAGGATGTAGAAGGTATGGCCTGGATTCATTTGAAGTAAATTCGCATTAAACTTCGGGGTTGAATACTCTTCAAAAACACTTAGAAGTGTTTACATTTCAGAAAGGTTTAAATTCAGGATAGTATAGTAATTCTAATGATGATCTAATGGAGAATTTCAAAGAGAGGTTTTATGACTTATTTTTAATCTAAATAAGACTGGCATATATGTGTCAAAGAAGTTCAGATGATCTTCTGAATATATGTTAAGAATATTGAGTCCTTAAAACTGTAGCAACTAGTGTAATTAAAGAATAACATCATAGCTCATTTTCAAAATTCGGTGCCATTTGCCGCCCGTGTGTAAAATATCTTCTTTTTTACAAGGTATAAGAAACTTTAAATGATTTTCCTTTTCATCAAGTTTTGTCAGACAGTTTCCAGTAGTAACACAATAGATTTAAAAGCATATTATTGAATAATTAAAAAAAAAAAAGAAATAAGTAAAGAAGATACTGTGGAATATAGTTGTCCGAATAATAGAAGATAAACGAGTTAGTTAATGCAGAATAGCGGCACAAAAACTGAAATTTCTGCCCTCACATGCTTTAAAATTCTGAAATAAAGTTTAAACTACATTATGAAATTTTTTAAAGAAAAATAGAGCAAGATTTTTAGGAGCAAGATTTTTGATAATTAAAAATAGCTTTCCGACCATTGATGTCAAGCCCTTCACCATAGATTATTTTCAATTTTTGAACAACAAAATTGAAATTTGACAATAGCAACACCTTTAGTGATTGCTCAAAAGGTGTCAAAAGGTCTTTAACATTAGTGATTGGTCAAAAAAGAAATATAAACAGCCATCTTGGGTTTTTGTAAAAGCAAAAGCAAAAAGGGCAACCTTTCATGCAGTATTGTGTGCACACTCCCTTTGTTCATGGACAATTCCTCCAATATTTCTCAAGTGGTGATTCACCGATTCATTTTCAAGAAACCATCATGCAAAATGTGTATTCTATGATGTGTATGTCATCCAGATCTGTATTCTGATGGTGTAGGGATTTTCGTAGCGGAAAAATACAGTACTGACGGCAGTTCACGACTGGTCAAGTGCGTGTGGTTATCACCAAGGAAGAAGTCGCAGCTGTGGACCGTCACGGCAAGTCACTACTTGCGACCCTCACGGCAAGCCACTACTCTCGAAATAGCGAAGGAAATGCCTATGAGCAAAGAAAGTGTGCGCACAATAGTGCATGAAAGGTTGCCGTTCCCTGGAGCTTCTTCACTCAGGTATTCATCATCTCGGTGATACTTGTTTCCACTTAAAAGGTGAATTTGTCTGGCCTATCTGTTACCCCCGTAATTCTTCTTTATTTTGTATACTAATTTATATTAAAACTATTAGACCATTTCTCAAACCACCTGTAGGGGAACTTTCATTTGGGAGAGCCTTATAGAAGTTGCTCTGTTCTATCGTGAACACACACATGTACAATGAGAAGGGCAAAAGTTATTAAAAGCCCACTTCAAAGTAAAGTATCAAATATTTTGCTTGGGATTAATTTTTCAATAATCTCAAAATAAGACTTCACATTTTGCCACTACTTTTAGTTTAGTTTTTATGTATTTCGCTCTCCAATCTCTTCTTTAAAAGTCTTTTTGAATGTTTAAGTATTCTTCAGTTCTATCGTCTGCTTTATCTCCAGGAAGTTTAATTCGGAGACAAAGTATACCTGTGCTTAAAATGTGGAAATGGACGTTGAAAGCTTTACATCTATTAAAGGGCACAGGAGAGATTTAAAGAATATGTTCTCTCTTTTGATGAAAAATAATGCCACAAAAAACAAAAACATTTAAACGCGATTTCTTCGATGAAGCATAATGGATGTGAAAAAGGAGAAGATAGCCTTCCAGTACGAGCGTGCCAGATTACCTAAGCGAAACACCCAGTTATTTACTTTTCGGAAACTTCTAAAACTATTTATACGTTTGTCTCTTGCATGCAAACAAATTTTCGCGTTTACGCATTTCACCCCTTTTAGAAGCGAGCTTTTATCGAATGAGGTTTCTCACGAATCCATTACTTTCTTTCTTTTCTGTCTTCACCCCCACCCTCACCATTTCAAAAGAAATCCGAAAGTTGAATTCTCCACCTTGTACATAGGGAATAATTTGTGCATACATTATCTGGGGGTGCTCTTCTTGCTATATATAGTTTAATTGTTTAGACAGGGAAAAAACAATATTTCCCCTCCAAAATAAAATTCTTTTCGAAAATAGAGCCTTCACGCGAAAGCGTCATTTAGTGTGTGTGTGTGTGTGTGTGTGTGTGTGTGTGTCATTTCCTCCACAAGTACTCGGTTTTCTGAAATGTTGCTTTTGGGATATCATTTAAATAAAAATTAATTCTTACATTTGTGTAAAAACGAAGAGGATAGAAAGCCATGAAATATGAACACCATGAGATCACAATTTACTAACAGTTACGCGTTTCGTCACCACAGAAAAGTATACTTTATTCTATTTTTCATGTTATAATGTGTAAATGTATGTTGTTCTAATCATGTAGGTGTACGGGTCCAGGGTTCTGCCCTCCCGCGCGGATATCGATCTGGAGTTTTGGGCAGTATTCTCCAGATGTAACCTGAATACGCTTTGGAACCCCTGAAAAATTCCCATACTCCCTTAGACACATAAACCTCGTGTAACTTTGTTTTAGCCAAAAACAAATAAATCTAATCAGAAGACCTAAAAGATTTTCAATATCCGCTGCAGTAAATTTTAAGATCTTTAAAATCGTCTAAAATAAGAATCTGCATGAATTTTCTAAGAAATTGTTTTGGTACGACATACTTTAAATTGAAAGCAAAACTCTTTAATATGATTTTAATAAGCCTTTGATGTTTTAAAACTGTTTTCAGATTAATAATAAGCTTGACGGAACTTTCATATATGCGAAAATTAAACTTCGAAATTTAAAAGCTGGATGTGAAATCGATAAATATTTTAACAAACACAAGTTTGGAAACTTTCCAGTTCAAAAGTGCTCAAGTTCGATTGTCGAAGCTCGTAAATTAAAATTTTGCCAAGAATGTATTTTCTTGTACTAAAATTTTGGGCAGCATTAAAAGGTTTTAAATGTATAACAAACGATTCGAAATTTAACTTCTGATGTAAATGCATGCAAATTCTAAAATAAAATAAAATGTTAGCTGTTCAAGAAAATTTTTGAGATTTATTCCACTGAAATACTATAACTATTTACAAATATCGATAGATTATTAAGTGCACCCACACTTTTAATATGAAGAAATGTGAAAATTTATTTGATAGTACTTGCCAATTGGAAAATATTGCGCATCTTATTAAAACTATATGTCGTATAAAAAAATGTAAATTTTACGAGCTTCTTTTGATAGATTTTACTGTTTCTATTGTTCAGAAATAAGTCCATGCAAACATTTTTACAATTCTGGAAAATTTCTGACACATTCGTAATTTTTAAATATTATTTTTAAAAGAAAGAACATTCTTAGAACTTATAAAGCTATCATAGAAGCAAATTTTATGAAGCAAAAAATTGAAGAGTACATCCTACACCAACATTTTAACAAGTGAATTAATGTACTGCTGAGGAGGGGAAGGAAAAAAACTCCGCCCACTTGCTTTTTATTCGGCCGTCATTCATCGCAGGTCAAGGTTATATATACGATTCTCTAACAAGTAATGTATACTTTAATCTGGAATTCTTAAAATTTGTATAAAGGGCCGTCTTTAGTTCTGCATCAAATTCGTCTATTTAAGCTAGCAACACCTAATTTTGACATCAAACAAGGAAAACCTTCAAATCATTCTAAATATAAAGTTTCACGAATTTTCTACAATAATTTCTGGAGATAGTGAAAATTTTTTATTCTACGATTTTAAGGGGTTATCTACAGACGTATAAAAGATTTTTAAAATTATTGTTAATGTTCCCCCGCCCCCCGCCAAAAAAAACATGCATTATGTTTTTGGTAGATTTTGATAATTTTTTGTCATGCCAAGTCAAAAACTCAAAACTGCAGGAAAGCAAATCCTACAGGGACATAAGATATTGTGTGTAGCGCTGATTGCAAGCGGAGGATCGAACCAAGATTTCACGCAATGGACCTAGGGTTGGTAACGAAAATAAAATTAAGGTATCTGGGGGGGGGGAAGAGTAAAAAATTGAATAGTTAAAAATTGTATCTTCCAAAGCGTACATATAAAATTCCTCCTGTAACGCTGCTCTTTTGTCCTGTCAATGCTTAATTTAACAAATACGACAAAAGAAAAAAATATCCATGAAATTAATTGAAGACATTTTTTAAATCTTTGCTGAGGAAGAACGAACCCTTAGTACTATCCGATTTCCATAACTTTTTTTTTTTTTTTTGTCTAATGGCATCTAGAAACCATCCACCGGCATTAAATATCACAAATTTTTGTTTTTGAAGCACCCTTATGTGCACGTACGATAGAAATTTAATTAACTGCATAATTTTTGAAGAAATGTCTTCTGCATATACTTCACTTAACGCATATATGCATTTTATGTACCTTGAAAGTCGGCAAATGAAATATTCTTCAGGCACCCCATCGAACCGTATTATTTTTCTTGAAACAAGGTTCCTTCAGGGTCTTATTTAGAGGAGAGAAAAGAAAATGCCTCGGAATCCAAGCTTGTTTTATAGACTAGAGCAAATTCCGGAAGCGTTACTCCAACATGGGCAGCATGTGTAGCAGCATGGGGCAGCATGTCTAGTTTAAAATTCCAGGAACGTTTCCGCATGTGGTGGGAAAAAAATATTCTCAAATGTTTTTGTATATCTCTGAAACGTTTCTGCATCTCGATTAAAAAGTATTTTTCAAAAACGTTTCTGTATACTTCGGAAAGATGTTCAGAATCCTTTTTGCACTGTAAAAAGTAGGTAAAAGTTACGGCCAGTGATTTTTGGATTCCACCGTATTCCTAAAACTTTTAGAATTAATTTTTTATCGACACCTTTACTGAACAACACGATTACTGAACTATTATTCTAGTTCTCACTAGTTAATAATTCACTTACTCTTTGTTGGTTTTGAACGAAAGATTCTGGATCTGAGATGAATGCTTAAATCGCTACACGGAACAGGGCTTAAGCCGGTGTACTGAAATATTAAAGTGATCGCTATATCAACCAACTGAAATTTTAGTGGTTCTCCTCTATGGATGAAATATTGAACCCATTAATTTATAAAATAATCAACTTTTTTTTTTATCCTCGATACTTATATTTTAGTGGCGCCCTCTATGAATCGGAAAACAAACAAATCCAGAACGTAAAATTTAAACACGTATTTACAGAACGTCCAAAATAAAGATTTTCTTGATATTTTTATTCGAAATGTGTTTTAATTTTCCGAATTCAAGAGTTCAAACTGAGCATTGGTAGTTTTGGCTATATTTTCGGAAGAGTTTCTGTAGTAAATATGTAACATCTCTGAATTTGTTTTTTAAAATGTAGGATGATTTTGTTATCTTTGCGATGCTGTATTAGAGCAGCACCGCTCTCACAATCAGCGGCGTGTGTCAGAGGGCACATTATCGTGATGTAGCATTCAGGTATCGGCTGTTTTGCTTCGGACATAATAAACCCTAATGTTTAATCATTCGATAATTTCAATGTAAAATTTACTGTATTTTGTCCCTATAGCTAGCATAAACTCGAACAATTGACCAAAAGAAAGTTAGTACCAATTAGCTTTTATAGCAATAAAAATTATAACGGTAATTTAATATTCAACTAAAAAATATCGAGAAACAACTGCAATTTAAAACATGAGTGCAATTTGGAACAGGAGAACGTGGTCTAAAATGATCCTAGACGGCAAAACGATCCCCATATGTATTCTTCCATGCAGGTACCACTGTTTACCGGATAATATAAGCTAGTTGTGCCAAGTGAAGAGGAGGTATTGGCGATGTTCAAGCGATCACAGTATTACCCGTCTTAATATAATTTTTTGAAAAAAAAAATGTATTTCATGACATCTGTTATAAGGCAAGCACTAACTTTCATATTTCTTTCGATGTACAGTGTTTCATGTACAGAAATATGACTTGATTTACTGTTTCTCGGCGTCATCCAGTAATCTGACCCAAAATGGTGAGCTATTTTGCCTTGCCATCATGGCAGCCCCTCAACCGCTCTCAAAATGCCTGACTCTCCAAAATCTTTCTCTTTTAGTCCACGCGATATTTAACAGTTACCAAAGAAAAAGGAATCCCGCACTTCAAGAAAAATACACCTTTTTTGATTTTTTAAAAACTTTTTATGTTTTCTTAAAATAAATTATATGTGCAATTTTATTGTAAAACTTATTTTATTTCATTATATATAATCATAATTACTTTTATATGCTTTTATTTATATTATATGCATGCTATTTTAATGCCGATAAAAAAAAAAACAATTAATAATTATTTTCAAATGAAAGATCATTTACCCTTTGGTGGGGGTAAAATGATCCTTCAGACACATTTAAAAAATTCAATTTTTTTCATTACTCATGGGTTTAAAATATTATTAAAACATGATTGTAGTGCGAACTCTAATATAAAACGTACTAGTAAAGGGTCAAAGTTTTATTTAAACATTTATGTTATTTTACAGAAGTTTTATTCTTAAGGGGATCACTTTAGACCACCTTCCCCTACGTTTAGCATTGCATTCTTGTAAGCACAAGTTTTGAGTAAAACTGTAAATTTTAATCCTGCCTGATTATTTAATTTTCCAATATTTAAGACATAAAATTGACGAATATTTTTTTCGTTTAAGAGACAGACTGTTGAATTTGAATTTTTAAGATGAAAAATATTCAGCATTTTAACTGGATTTACTTTATCTTATTTTAGAATCCTGTCCATTTCTCTTACAAAACCTCATGATTAACTATAGCATAAAAAATATTTTATAATTCCCTCACATCAGAAACTACATTTATATTGAATGGGAAAAGTCATATGCTTGACGTATCAGAATTTTGATTGAGTGCCTTTCCTTAAAATCAAAATAGAATTTCTGTAGGGCAACAATAAACGTTTTAAAAAAGGAGGTAAAATAGCAGAGAACCTGCACAATTCAAACTTATCAAAAGCAAAACATGCGGTTCAGTTGTTTTTTTTCTGGAACACAATATTCGAACAAAAGAGACCCCACCTGTTCCCGGGAGAATTTTTTGACTTCAATCCTGAAATGCGAAGTTTCTTTATTGGAGTATTTTTTCTTGCAGAAGTGAAGCTGACATAGTAAAAAAATTGCTTTTGTTGTACAAAGCCGAAAAAGAAATCAGAATTAAATTTAAATATTTATGAATCTCATTACTCCTTTGTAAACGTGATTAAGTCCTTTAATTTTTTCTTCCTTTTTTATTTGTTCCGTTTATGCTTTTTTTTTCATTTTTGTCAACGGAAAAGTTTAAAAATGACAAAGTTTTTGCACTTTACTGAAGATTAAGACTTAAAATATGTGCCGTTTATATTGCTTTGCTTCATTTGTTTATAATTTATTTTCTTTTGGTAATATTTTACAAATATAATAGCGTATTACAATCACATTTTGAAAACTTTGATTTTTTATTTTTGACTTCTTGCTCTACCAATGTAAGATTGCAGAAAATCATCTCGCAGTCACAGAGAAATTTTCGTGAAATTACAAATTATATGTCGTGCCCGTAGTTTCTTGCAAATTATAAAAAATTTTGAGTATCAGTGAATACGTGATCGTAAAGTGAGGCGAAAACATTCATCTGTGAATGTGCTGTGTCATTAATGTTTGAAAACATGGAAGGTTAATTGTAGCACGATACGGTGTAGTAATGTCCCTTGTAGTGCAGGTTAGACCATTTGTGTAATAATAATCGACTCACCATGATTAATACCATGTGGAATTTTATGATTCCGTATACAGGATGGTCATAATTAAAGTAGAGGTGTTTAGATGCTGATCGTGAAGAAACTAATGGCCCAAACTAAACCAAATTTGTCGCAAATGCTAAATAGACAGTGGGGTTTTGATTTAAAAAAAGCTCGGATTTTCGCAACCAGGGGCCAAAATGGTGCTGTAAGGTACTTTTTGGCGTGAAACAGGCACAGAAATTAAACACTTTACAAGCGTATTGATATCTGACACCACATTTTACATTGACCTTTCCACTTTACATTTTATCAAACAGTTTAGCAATGACTTTTATACGCAGTAATGCGCCGTAGTGAATATGCAATTTTCACGGAGAATAAAGGTGATAATGCAAAACCTTGTGCAAATTTTAGTTGCTGACGCTGACGGCATTATTACGTAGTGTCAGATTTACGTAGTACCCAGGATGTAAAAACTAACAGAATGTGTTGGATTCAATGATTTGCCACATTTTTACAATCGCGCTTTGCTGTTAAAAGTTCTCTGTGCTAATTTAAAGTAATCTTTATTTTGCTAGTAAAACTTTACTACCAAAGAAATGAAAAGGTTTTTTTCGCCCTTCGATATAATTGGAGATTAAAAGGCTTAAGGCTCCACTTTGGCCCCTGGTGGCAAAAATCCAAACTATATTCTTTTAATCAAAACCCTATGAACTATGTAGTATTTACTGAAAATTTGGTTCTGTTCGGCCAAACAGTTTTCTCACAGTCGGCATCTAAACACCTCCACTTTAATTAGGGCCACCCTGTACATATTCAAAGCTGTTAATAAAAATTTAAAATTATTCAAAGTAAATATATAAAAAACTAAATATATCAGGTTGTAACGAAAGTTTTCCGCCAAATCTGCTTGAAAAACTAACTTCTAACTCCTTAGATAACTGTCGAGTGGTTAATTACTGAACTTCTTCCACAATTTCTCTCAGGCTGGCCTCATGAACATCAATAGACCAGCCAGAGCTCCCTGCTTCTTGAATGTAATAGTCCTTGTTTTTGAACTTTCGGTACCAAGCCTGCACAGTGTCACATGATACAACAATAGTACTTAAAGCTGTACACACAATTCATTGATATTTTGTAGCTGTCTTTTAGCAACAGAACCGGAAGTAAATGATTGTTTTAATCCGCTAGAGTGATAGTTTCATTTAAGGCACCTTGTACTTAATGATAAGTATATTTTTTTTACAGATTTCACAACACAGTATTATAAAGTAAGTCTCTTTCTTTCATATGCCAAAAATCGTTTGACAAAACATGAGCAAATACGCCAACGCGAACTGTGTGCTGACGATGTTCGCGGTGGCTGGAAACTTTCGTTACAACCTAATATTAACAATGCCTGTTAATTTTTTTTTTAAATTCAGAATAACTATTTATTATTAAAATATGTTTGTTGATGATAAGTTTGTATATAATCAAAGAGGCGCTAGTTCATCACAAATATATTCAGCTAAGTTCTTTCGAGTTTTAAAGTTTTGAAGTCCAGCATATAATTTCGTGACAGCAGTTTGCTGTACGGAAATACCTGAGAGAAAACCCTCTTCGGTTTGACGGAAGCTAGTAGTTTTCCTTTTTTGGGGGAATTTGTGAAGGATGGGGAGGGGGGGAGGGAATTCTAATGTCGGCGAACCATAAGGTGAATTGAAGAAACGACTCAACAACGACAATTCGCCTTTTGTACCCGATGCTGTTTCCCCAGTGTCGTTATTTGAGCGACCCAAGTGGGATATTCAAATATCAATTACAGAAAGCCACGATGACCGCAAAAGGGGATTCTTCAATATTGCACCATTTCAAGTGTAGGAATGAAAATGTTAAACCTGGGTTCGAAGAGGATGAAGCGAACTTCTAAAAAGAAAACAACTTTAAATTTTTTGTTCTTTTACAAAATCCCACAGTAGGACTGGCAAAGAATCACACTACGATATTGATACTATACAAAAGGATATTTCACAGCTATTTCAGAAAAAAATCAAACTGTTATTTCAAAGTAATCTCTCAATAAGTACATTCGCTCAAATAAAAAATAAAAACAACGAGAATTAAAAATGCATAATATGCCAGGTACATTAATTTTCAAAGCTGTTTCATTCTTGGACGGTGTAGCTGGTTTAGGCATTGGTCTGGTAACCGTAGAATTGGACATTTTTTTCCGTATCTACCACTAAGAAACCACCAAATGCATGTAGTATACGTGTAAGCTAAATCCGTGGTTCCGAAAGTCTTATCTGTGGTCGTTACCAATTACTAGGGAGGAAGGGATAGGGATATTTTTGCGAAGTTCCCCATCACCTCATAAACATCTACACTAGTGGAAAACCTGTAGCAAGATTAAAGAGGCCCCAGTTCGCGCCACTGCGCGTTAGATAGGTGATTCTATCAGTTCCGGAAGAAAGGAAATCTTGAATCAACTTCACAAAAAGTTCACCTATGTTGAATAAATTGATCTAACAATAAAAATGGCCATTTTTTAAAACCACTCTTTAAGCCTACCACGTTAATTCGAGAAGATTACCTAACAAAATTTCTTCACCTACACGAATTACCGACGATTTAATAATGCAAAAGGTAATTTTTTTTTATTGATAAATGGAAAAAAAACAAACACTCATTATATGTACAGGGAAGTTGTCTACGGTCGCAACAAAGTTAAAGTTTAGAGGGTTTGGGGAAAAATCTGATGATGGAGGAGAAAACTTTGAAATAGCAAACACAAAACGTAAAAAGAAAAAAAAAAGGGAGAAAGAAACGAATAGAGCGATAAACTGATTGAAACTGATAGGGGTCTGAAATGTCTTTTTAGACCCATTACTGGATTTGGACTGACCTGGCATTTCTCAGTGTTATTTTCTTTTTTTTAGGGGGTAATAGTAGCACTTGTTTCTAAATTGATTCATTGTTTCTTTTCTCTCATATTTGAGGGGATTATTTTGGATTGAATAGGATAGAGTAGATGTTTGTATTGTGTTTAGAAAAGGATCCGTTGTTTTTCGTGATTTAATGCTGAATAATCTCATTTTGCAAAAGAAGACTGAAAAATTAATTAATCAGTCGTTTAAAAAGTGGATTGGTCGCACCAAGACAAATGAATTTTTAAAACTTTCTTATGAAGTTGAAATCATATTTTTGATTTGGATTCATTTGCCTTTTTCCTTTCATTCGTGTTTCACGTCCGTGTTTTCGTGTTCTAACTTCCAATTAGCAAGAAATTTATACAATTATATATATATATTTTATAGTGACAATTAAATTAAGTATTTATCACTTACTGCTATTTTACATCACATTTTACTGTATTTTCCATCATTTACGGTCTGCGGATAGTGCTTATTTTCCTGTGCATTCAATAAATACTATTATGTCTTTAAAACAAAATTAGAGCATAATAGTTAGATATTTGGACTTTCTTATTTCGGTTACTTAGAAGATATTGATTTAAAGTAGTGGACTTAAAAAAGTGATATTTACTACTATCTTATTATTATTAGGGCTATTACTTACGGATTGCTAAAATGAATTATGTTGTACGGAGAGTGATTGAAATAAATATTTAAGTGATGTATAACATTAAGTATCTGCTTCCTTGTACCATAACTTGCTACTACGACATTTTAGATCCTGCATTGCTGTGTGATTCGTCTCTATGCCCCCTCTACACCTCCTACAAGTTTGTCAGTTGGTAGTAAAACACACTTCTGTATATGTATGTATCTGTTACCGTTAAAGTATATAATGCAGTTATTTCATAGAATACCTAGTTATTCCATGAAATAACTGATCGTGTCCGTTAAAGTGTGTAATATGTTAATAATTTGACACTTTAACTAGTTATTCTATGAAATAACTAGGTATTCTATAAATTAACTAATGAGAGACAGTTAAAGTGTAAAATAAACAATTTATCTAAATGAAATAATGACAATTAACAAGCAAGTTCTCTCCTCATGGCTTGGAATAGTTCATAAATGCACTAGGGGTGGAAGGTAAATGTATTTGTCGTTAACATTTTGAGAGTATGGCGAAACAGTATTCTCGTTGTTTTATGCTTTGGTATTTTTGCCGTCCTTCAAAAATTATTTTTATTTGAATTCGAAATTAACGTTTTTTTCCCCCGCTACTTTCCATATTGTTAAACGAAACGTAAATGTACCTTAAATAAAAACCGAGATATATGATATAGATTATTTTACACTTTAACGGGCTGCCCCTAGTAGCACAATTAGTTCAAAAGACGTTTAAAACACGTTTTTTTAACGTCAAAAAACGTGTTTCCAACGTAATTTGAACGTTTTTTGTACTGTTTGTGCTACTAGGGGCAGATCGTTATTCTATGAAATAACTAGTTAAACCATGAAATACAAGAGAGTTTTACACTTTAATGGACACGATCAGTTATTTCATGGAATAACTAGATATTCTATAAAATAACGGATTTCATACTTTAACGGTAACATATCTACTTATATGTCTTTCATTGTGCATCTGTCTATCTGTCTGTCTGTCTATCTATCTATCTATATACATATATATGTATATACAGTTATATTTGTATGTGTGTGTGTATGTGTAAGAAATAAATAGTATGTAAATTTGAACCTGCAAAATAAATATTTTTAGTTTTTAGATTATAAAATTTGCAATTTGAAATGTTGTATAAAATCTTGATTCTTTACTTCTAAAGGTACCAGGACTATGGAACTCAAATTTGTAATGC
Organism: Cheiracanthium punctorium; assembly: GCA_038373885.1. NCBI lineage: Eukaryota > Metazoa > Arthropoda > Arachnida > Araneae > Cheiracanthiidae > Cheiracanthium > Cheiracanthium punctorium. Next base: position 243,086 of record JAWZYV010012920.1, read on the forward strand.
ATGTAAGTACACACACACATATCTATACATATATTGTGAAATGTAATGTTTACAGAAGCGCACAAGATCAAAACATTCGAAAGAAAATGTACCTTAAAAGTTGTGTACCTTAAAATTTAAGAGCTGGTTTACAATCAAGAATTGGATTACCCTTGGAGACTGGATTAAGCACTAAAAACTGGCTTATATTTTACGAGTTTTCGTAAAAATCACACTCTTAATAGAATTATGAATTAAAATTATTTCGAAAGAAACTGACCTTTTGTATTTTTTCAATCCACTTAAAATTGCATAGAAAAAGGTGATTCATATTAAATATAAAATTCTGTTTCTGAAAATTCATAGTTTTTAAATAAAAATATAGGATAGAATAAAATGTTAAAAACAACAAATATTATTTCCACAATGAATCTGAATTAATCGACAAAAAATAATTGCCAGAAAATTCTGTTTTTAGAAGAAACCAAGGTTTCTTCAAATTCTTAAATTGACCTTTTTTAAAGATACTCTTGGTTGCAAGTTGAAAAATAAATGAGCCACAAAGGAATTTTACTTGATTAAATTAACCCCAAAGTCATTTATTACCCTGAACCATTGTCTATCAACAAAGTGTCACGGTGATGTCGTTTTATCACAAAAGGGGAGTTCTATGGGCAGGAAAATCACTTTGCACTGGTTTAACAGTGCCTTCCAGAATCACGAACGAAAAGATAATTATTTACTTTCGCTAAAGAAGCAGATATTTCTTTTAATATTAATTTTTCCCTTGTTTTTTTTTTAATGGATAAAGTGACAGTCAGTGAAAATTTAAGGAATCCTCTAATCTTTTAAGAGCATTTTTATCATGGAGATAAAGTATTTAGTTGGGAGGTGTTGATTTGAAATTAAACTAATACATTTAATTCTTATGATGGAATGTTTTACGTATACGTATTTAACTAAAATGCAAATTAGCAGATGTTTCATTAGATATTTTGAAATATGGATCCGGAACTTGACCTGAAAATAATAGAGGCACCTATTCTTTCAAAGAAAAATATTGGGAAAAATTTTGACGGTATTAAAATGGGCGATATCTAGAGAAGAACCAGTGAAGAGTTCTACAAGACATGTAAAGATCCGCACATCATACATTTTATCTGGACTCAACGATCAAGATAAGCTGATCAAGTTATCAGATAGTCTGACAATAGATAGCTACCAAAAGAGTATTCACGTTCAATAAGCACGAGAGAAAAAAGAGGAAGGTCGAGACTCATAGCTTTAGACAATCTGGAGAGAGATATGTCTATCTTAAATGCACTTAGTTGGAAGGGTAATGTCAATAAGTTCTAAAGCTTGAAATGAAATTTTAAAGAAAGTTAAGGTTCCTCATGGTATGTAGAGCCACTGAAGTTGGAAGGTGGCGAGAAATGGAATACAATTCATACCATAAAGTTATTGTCTATTTTGAAAAAAATAGTATTTCCATAAATCTAATCCAGGTGGGGATATTAGATATTCCGGCCTTATTTGGCAAGGGTGTATTGAAAACAGCAATCTACAAAAAAGAATCAATGCAAAGTGTGAATATAGGCCCAGATTATGTACAAGTGCATAAAAATTTACATTACAAAATATTTTATGCTCCAGTTCTCAATTCTACGTAGAAATTTTGATGAAATTATCATGGAACCATCAAAAATATGTGTACTTAAGACAAAAATTAAATAATTGTTAACACAGATTGGTTTCAAGCATGTAACCGCTGTTGAACACAAAACTTGCAAAGGCGTACATACGTTCATGATAACTGCTTCATATACCATCGCACTTAAACATTACTGAAACGGTCATGTTCGATGATGTTTTTCGAAGATTTCGTTTTCAGATGTAAAGATACTAAGATGTAAAAATAATGATTTGAAAATGAACCTTGATTCATCAGTAACGCGAATATGCACTGCAAAAAAAGTCTGTAAAACGTACAGAAATTACTCGTATTATTTACAGAATAAGTCTGTTCGTAAGAAAAAACAGTTTTTTTCTGTTTTATCTTCACCCGCGCATGCGTACTAGACGAAGACGTCATTGCTCAACCTTGAGGTTCATTTCGCCTCCGGCTCAATTAAAACGGCAAGGCATTGTACTACGTGTTGTTAGCTGGAGCTGGAGAAAAGCGACGGTATATTTAGTTACAACTGCATACGTAGGTTCAGGTGAGTGTTTGATGTTATGTACGGATTTTGTTCCGCGTTGGCGTAACCCGGCTCGTTTGGACTTAGAACATTTTTAAGTACTTTAGTGTTTGTCGATAATGTTGACGCCACGTAATTAATTAGATTAATTAATTGACACAATTAATGTTAAATCAATAAGTAATTAGCGAGATATAAAGCAATAAGCTAATTAATTAGATTGATTACTATTAATTAATTGTTAATACAGTAATATTTAACTGGGAGGGAAACCCCCACCACAAGAATAAAAGGAGTTACATGAAAAAATGTAAGAATTCTTATTTTATTTCCATAAAATGGACATTTAAAATGGCATTTACTCTCATTGTAAGCAACAATATCGGCCTTCTTTCGTAAAAAGTGGCATGTAACATTGAAGGGAGGGGGAAAATGGTTTCTTTTGTAGAAAATATTTCCAAAAAGGTTGAATTCTTTTTTTTTTGGGGGGGGGGCAGTTACACCTCCGTCTTCCCTTTTAATCCGTCCTTGGCGTTGAATGATGGGAAATAGAACAGTTATGGAACTTGATTGTGAATTCGAGACTTTTTACCTACAAAAAGAAACGAAAAAAAAATCACCTGTGAATTTTGATATATTTATTTTAGACTTGCGGGTGAGGGGAGGGGGGGGGCTTTTATGAGTAAAACTACGCATCGAAAACAATGGACCAACCAGATAAATCGGCATAATGATTTTAAGCAGTGCAGGGCATCACTTGATCTGACGTCATACTATGACGTCACCTTAGCGACTCTTTCTTCAGCTACTTGCGATTTATGTGCAAAAGTTTCTGGCAACACTGATCGCAGGTGACGCTCTGGGTCGGCTAACGAACGATACGTACCGTTCATCTCACCATGGCACAGCGTTTATGTCACTGGAAATAGTAGACGGGCGAAGTGTGAAAGTCCCAGGTTCGGGTCCCATCGCGCGTCCGTCGACCGTTAACCGTTCAGAGTTTTCCGTGGTTTTCTCCGGAAGTTAGCGTAAATACGGATTAGGACCCCTTCGAAAGACCCCCACGGAGGGCTCCCCTCTTTCAAGGAAACCTCCCCAAAGCTCGAAATGGAACGAATTTCACACAAACTCAAGTACACACTAAAAGGAACGTACTGTGTGAAAATTAGCTGCTATCTCCTCATAGAACTTGAGAAATTAAAGGTTAAAAATTAGTTAAAATCGCACCAATTGTACCCTTTAGCTAGTATTTGGCGACAGGGATAATTAATCGAAAAGTTGAAACGCTCACGCGAGTACGCACTCGAAATATTTATAAATCAGTGTTTGCTATACCGTGTTATATTTCAACGTACTGGGTTTTTAAGTAGCTTAATCTCGTTTTCTACTAGTTAAACTGAAGTCCTATAATATTTTTATTTTAGTTCTGAAAGTCCCTGAAGAAAGTAATTTCTTTTTATTTGTATTAACACATTGCAAGCTGCAAATTCAGTTTACGCATAAGTGAGGCATTTATTTTAATTCTATTATTTTTATCCACATGATGATACTATGGAGCAAATATACTTAATGTTGTTTTTATGCTTTACGCGGAATTTTCTTCGAAAAATATGACATTGTCTCCATGCACAGACGAAGAAAAAGTCTGCAAAATCAAATTGTTGAAAGCTTGCAAAATTATCAGAAAGTAAATGCAACAGATTTGGTAGCAAATGAGCAATGCTTATTACTCGATACCCCTGAAGATCCCATATTTTCTAGTTTAGAAAACGAAAGCATTGACTTCATGTCTAGTGAGGACATCATGCAAAATAAGCAATTTATTTCTTGAAAAGATAAGGAGACTGCAGTAAAATACTGGCGGGATACAATAGTGGCAAAATCCCGCAGTTTACAGAGTGTTCAAAATTATTTTAAATTTGTTACAAATAAAAGGCAGTTATATCTGTGGAAAAAACAAATTCAGAAGAATGGCGATTATAAATATAAACTAAATCAAATTAAAAAATATACGTTTTAACACTTCTAACACGCAAGAAAATTACAGAAAAATGTACATGATTGTGATTTACAAACTTGGGCTTCAGAAAAGGCATTCAAATTAGGACTGAAATTCCGCGCATCTAAAGGATGGCAGTACAGATTTTTAAAAAAGAATAAGATTGTGAGCAGGAAAGTTACAAAATTTGTTTTGCTGAAAAACTCTCGGTCAAAGGAAATCATTAAGAAATTAACGCAGGCGTCCGTAAATGATGTAAATGTCTTTATAAAGGATTCATTGTTAAAAGACGATCAAATTTTTATGCTGATCAGTCAGGTTTTAATTTAGAAATCCTTCTAGACGAACCCTGGAACATAGAGGATCGAAGCAAGTAGAAAGTGAGATTCAATCAAAAAATGCAGTGACACATTCCTACACTACAATGCCGATTTTAAGTAAAAACAATAGATTGTTATAGCCATTACATATTGAACATCCCGAAAAAACTGAGGAATTCGGAAAAAATTAAGTGCAGCAGTTTTCTGACATTGTGTTAATGAAACAACTTAATAATATATTTCTTTCAGGGTGAAATCAAAGGGGTGGGGGAGGGAATTATAGGGTGAACCCCTCCCCTCCAAAAAAATTACCTTACAATTTAATAAAATTATTTTTTTAATACCATTGTTTATTTCAATTCCTATTTCGCTAAAAAGCTAAACTTCTTCTAAAAAGCTACGTTTAACCTCCTATGCATGCATAGATTTTATGTTTAAAAAATATTTTTGGCCAATTTCCTCCACCCCCCCCCCTCTCCAAAACGGAACCAGTTACCGGCCTGATTTTTTTTCCCACCATATATTCTGCGCGCAGTGAATCATTGCTGTAGATGAATTCTGACCTGTGCTTACTTAAAATGCTTATTAAATAAGCATCTTTTTGTAAAAGCATTTATAAAAGAAAATAGAAAGCGCCAAGTAGCGATAGAGGCTCTATTCTGTCGGCTCATACTCATTTTTTATTAATTAATTTTAGCTTTAATTTAGAAAATAGCAACTAATTTTTACACATTAGGTTTCTTTAAGTGTGTACCTATGACTGGATTAAATTCGTTACGTTGAGTGAGCTTCGGGCAGGTTTCCTTGTTTGTGTTGTCCTTCTGAGGAGGATTTATAAGCGGGCTTCGAGCCAACCACACGAATCCGATATACTTGTTCACAACAACTACATATCGCAATTGTTCTTGGTTTTGGGGGAAATGAGCAATAGCAACTTCATGTAACAAGTTAAGTACTACTCCTAAACTGTTTCTCATAAGTTATTTCCTTATTATAGTGTTTGTTTATATTCATTGCACTTGCTAATTGGTCCTAGAACTGTAGTTAGCCTTTTTTATTATATACAGTGGACTCTCTCTATTCTGAACACTAAAGGGACCAGGGAAAAGTGTTCAGATTACGGGGGTGTTCAGTATAGAGGGAGATTGAGAAATGTGAGTACGCAATGAAATTTTATAGAATGCTAAGCCTGGTTAGCCACGCTAGTTACCGAGATGGAGGTGCTTAGTTTAGATTTGGCAGCTAGTGCAGTGTCAAATAAAATTTAGTCGGACCTGTATCCTACCATCTCATTTCTTAAATTTAATATTATTAAAAAAATTTTACAAAATATATAATAATACATAATTATATATAATACATAAATGGTTAATTACTTGAAAAAGTCAGTAATTTTAGTCTGCTTTTGCAATGTATATGCTCGTGCAGCATACATATTGTCTAATTGTTTAAGAAGTGGAAAGGCTTCCGGATGATGCTCAACCGCATAGTCCATCAGGTCTTGAATCCCTTGGCCATATTGCTTGAATGTAAGTGTTCTTTTTGTTTCATTAGTGTCTTGAGGTTCTGCTTCTTCATCTTCACTATCCTCTTCCTCTTCAACGATGTTGTTGTCGCAAATCGGAAGGCTTCCATCGACTTCGAGATAAGAGTCAGGTTCAGTTTCAGTATGAAGCTCCTGAAGAATTGAACCCAAGTCATTCACATCTTTTGATACTTGGTCCTCTATTCCTAAATGGTCATCATCACACGGGAATCCTGCTTTATAAAAGCATCTCTTGATAGTGTGAGGGGTTACTTCATTCCAAGCCATTGATATCCAGTGGACAGCATCCATAACATTGACTTTCTTTGTTATTCAGCTGCAGAATTTGCCTCCTCCATCACCAGGGGCATTTTCCTCAGAAAATGGATTCGGTAGTGAGCTTTAAAGGTCTTGATTACTCCTTGATCCAATGGTTGGATAATAGGAGTACAGTTCGGTGGTAGAAACTTCAGGCTCACATTGCTGAGTTGCATGTTTTTGTGTGATGCTGCATTATCCACAAGAAGAAGAATTTTTCTTCTTTCTCTCCTCATCATCTCGTTGATGTCCTCCAACCACTGCGAGAAAATTGAGAATGACATCCAGGCTTTTCGATTTGATTTATAGTGAACAGGCAATGATGCGATATTCACATTTTTGAAGCATCTTGGTTTTTCACTTTTTCGTATTACCAGTGGTTTGAGCTTCTCTCCTGTGGAACTGGCACAGAGCATGACGGTAAGTCTTTCTTTCGCAATTTTCCCGCCCACACATTTCTCACTTCTTTCTGCTAAAGTTTTATTTGGAAGAGCTCTGAAAAACAGGCCGGTTTCGTCGGCATTAAAAATATCAGCTGCGTTGAAATCCTTTGTTAAGTCCGGAAGTTTAGTTTTCCACTCTTCTGCAGTGTCCATATTTACGTCTGCAGCTTCACCATTCATAATTTTAAATTCAATATTATGCCGACTTTTGAAGCGAGTCAACCATCCTTCCGATGCTTTGAATTCTTTGATATTTTCCTTTTCTGCAAAATCCAAAGCAATCTGTTTTAGCAAAGGTCCAGTGACAGGAAGATTCTTTGTTCTCATTTGTGTAAAAAACTTCCAGACGTGATTGTTTATGCTCTCGTTTCCCGTTTTCTTTTCAAAAATTCTACACTTTGAAGACGGTTCATTTGCTTCAAAAGCAGCTATAATTTCTTTCTCTTTCTTTCTGATTCCGTTGACTTGGCCTACAGAAATTCCAAACTCTGATGCAATTTTTCTTTGACTAACTTTCAACTTTAATTTTTTAACAACTTCGTATTTTTCTCGAAGTTTCAGTTCTTTCCTTTTTTTCGTTTTAGCACTTATTTCCGACATATCTGTGTAACTACAGTGATTCTTATCCTGCAAGAACAGTGAAATGATGAAAACTTTATTCTTTTCTGAGCAAAAGGAACAAAACCAAATACAGTGGACTCTCTCTATCTGAACACTCTCTAATGTGAACACCCCGGTAATATGAACACATTACGACAGTCCCGGCGAAGCTCCATAGACTTAACATTAGATTAACTCTCTGTATTCTGAACACCCTCTAATCTGAACACCCCGCTATTATGAACGCTACTTTTCATCCTCATTCAACCTTTACCTCTCCGTAAACTAAACATGTGTTGGCAACTGGAATTCGAGGAATTCCCCTGGCATGGAAATTCAGAGAAAACTCATCCCCTCGTGACTGGAGGGTACAGCGTTTCAAGTTTTGAGTCAAGTTTTTTTGTATTCCCTCATTCACAGAGCTCGCACCCCCCTCCTTCCACCTTTGGCTTTTTCATATGATACACTCTAGAAACCAGCCGATGAATCTGAAATTGCCAGCCTTTGATGCAACTGCAATCTTGACCAATGAAATGGAAGTGTTTAGGCAGGTGTTTATTTAGGCGTGTATTTGAAGTCATGTATCGTATGGCTTGTAGAGAGGTGAGGTAGCATAATCTATTTGGTTTTGTTCCTTTTGCTCAGAAAAGAATAAAGTTTTCATCATTTCACTGTTCTTGCAGGATAAGAATCACTGTAGTTACACAGATATGTCGGAAATAAGTGCTAAAACGAAAAAAAGGAAAGAACTGAAACTTCGAGAAAAATACGAAGTTGTTAAAAAATTAAAGTTGAAAGTTAGTCAAAGAAAAATTGCATCAGAGTTTGGAATTTCTGTAGGCCAAGTCAACGGAATCAGAAAGAAAGAGAAAGAAATTATAGCTGCTTTTGAAGCAAATGAACCGTCTTCAAAGTGTAGAATTTTTGAAAAGAAAACGGGAAACGAGAGCATAAACAATCACGTCTGGAAGTTTTTTACACAAATGAGAACAAAGAATCTTCCTGTCACTGGACCTTTGCTAAAACAGATTGCTTTGGATTTTGCAGAAAAGGAAAATATCAAAGAATTCAAAGCATCGGAAGGATGGCTAACTCGCTTCAAAAGTCGGCATAATATTGAATTTAAAATTATGAATGGTGAAGCTGCAGACGTAAATATGGACACTGCAGAAGAGTGGAAAACTAAACTTCCGGACTTAACAAAGGATTTCAACGCAGCTGATATTTTTAATGCCGACGAAACCGGCCTGTTTTTCAGAGCTCTTCCAAATAAAACTTTAGCAGAAAGAAGTGAGAAATGTGTGGGCGGGAAAATTGCGAAAGAAAGACTTACTGTCATGCTCTGTGCCAGTTCCACAGGAGAGAAGCTCAAACCACTGGTAATACGAAAAAGTGAAAAACCAAGATGCTTCAAAAATGTGAATATCGCATCATTGCCTGTTCACTATAAATCAAATCGAAAAGCCTGGATGTCATTCTCAATTTTCTCGCAGTGGTTGGAGGACATCAACGAGATGATGAGGAGAGAAAGAAGAAAAATTCTTCTTCTTGTGGATAATGCAGCATCACACAAAAACATGCAACTCAGCAATGTGAGCCTGAAGTTTCTACCACCGAACTGTACTCATATTATCCAACCATTGGATCAAGGAGTAATCAAGACCTTTAAAGCTCACTACCGAATCCATTTTCTGAGGAAAATGCCCCTGGTGATGGAGGAGGCAAATTCTGCAGCTGAATAACAAAGAAAGTCAATGTTATGGATGCTGTCCACTGGATATCAATGGCTTGGAATGAAGTAACCCCTCACACTATCAAGAGATGCTTTTATAAAGCAGGATTCCCGTGTGATGATGACCATTTAGGAATAGAGGACCAAGTATCAAAAGATGTGAATGACTTGGGTTCAATTCTTCAGGAGCTTCATACTGAAACTGAACCTGACTTTTATCTCGAAGTCGATGGAAGCCTTCCGATTTGCGACAACAACATCGTTGAAGAGGAAGAGGATAGTGAAGATGAAGAAGCAGAACCTCAAGACACTAATGAAACAAAAAGAACACTTACATTCAAGCAATATGGCCAAGGGATTCAAGACCTGATGGACTATGCGGTTGAGCATCATCCGGAAGCCTTTCCACTTCTTAAACAATTAGACAATATGTATGCAGCACGAGCATATACATTGCAAAAGCAGACTAAAATTACTGACTTTTTCAAGTAATTAACCATTTATGTATTATATATAATTATGTATTATTATATATTTTGTAAAACTTTTTTAATAATATTAAATTTAAGAAATGAGATGGTAGGATACAGGTCCGACTAAATTTTATTTGACACTGCACTAGCTGCCAAATCTAAACTAAGCACCTCCATCTCGGTAACTAGCGTGGCTAACCAGGCTTAGCATTCTATAAAATTTCATTGCGTACTCACATTTCTCAATCTCCCTCTATACTGAACACCCCCGTAATCTGAACACTTTTCCCTGGTCCCTTTAGTGTTCAGAATAGAGAGAGTCCACTGTAGATTATGCTACCTCACCTCTCTACAAGCCATACGATACATGACTTCAAATGCACGCCTAAATAAACACCTGCCTAAACACTTCCATTTCATTGGTCAAGATTGCAGTTGCATCAAAGGCTGGCAATTTCAGATTCATCGGCTGGTTTCTAGAGTGTATCATATGAAAAAGCCAAAGGTGGAAGGAGGGGGGTGCGAGCTCTGTGAATGAGGGAATACAAAAAAACTTGACTCAAAACTTGAAACGCTGTACCCTCCAGTCACGAGGGGATGAGTTTTCTCTGAATTTCCATGCCAGGGGAATTCCTCGAATTCCAGTTGCCAACACATGTTTAGTTTACGGAGAGGTAAAGGTTGAATGAGGATGAAAAGTAGCGTTCATAATAGCGGGGTGTTCAGATTAGAGGGTGTTCAGAATACAGAGAGTTAATCTAATGTTAAGTCTATGGAGCTTCGCCGGGACTGTCGTAATGTGTTCATATTACCGGGGTGTTCACATTAGAGAGTGTTCAGATAGAGAGAGTCCACTGTAGTTATGGATATGTTAAATATTTTGGAATGAGTGTTTTTGTTCGCAATCATTTTGTTTACAGTGCTCCAGTAAGTGAAAGAATATCGCTGAACTTAAACATCGTGGCACTGTGATAAATATATTGTTTATTTTCTGTGTTTGTACTTGAATAGTCGTCTAACACTGAACAATTTATGATGTTTTTAGTGTGTGCAGGAGCGTAGCCAGGAAAAATTTTCGGGTGGGGGATAAGCGCCTGGAAAATTTTTCGGGGGGGGGGATATGAACTGATATGTGTATAAATAGACGGAATTTCATCACTAATCCAAAAATTTCGGCGGGGGGGAATATATCCCGATATCCCACCCCCCCTGGTTACGCCCCTGCATGTGTGCTCGGGGGGATTTCACATCAAATATAATATTATACACTTCCCAGACTTATAAATTTCTATCTTCTATACTTACAATAAGAATTCTGATTTTCTAGGAGTATCTTAAAGTTTCCTAACGCGTAAGTGCCTTCAATAATTTAAATCAATGGATATATCTCAATCAAGTTTATGAGGTAAACCAAATTAAAGAAATGATATATTTCACCTTTTAACGTATAAAACAACAGAATAATTGTATCTACAAATTATTTATAATTTCCTTGTAATATTTGTTATGTAGTTTTAAATTTGTACACACTTTGCAATTCTTTTTGCATATTGCATTACTATTATTTCTTAATCCTAGTAAAAATAAATCAAAGAAGCATAGTTATACACTTTTTTTCAAAGTTAATGAAACACTTTTAACTACCATTTTGTAAACATATAAATAAATCAAACCACATAGCAATATTTTAAAAAGTGTGAAATTTATATGTATATAGCATATAACTGTTTTTTTTATTTTATTAATACACAACTGGTAATTAAAATAGCAACACCAAGAAGGTGACATGCTACACACAGTGCAGCAATTTTAATGTCGAGTAGTATATTTTATCAAAGAAATATTTCTAGCTTCATAATATTGTGATTTTCTTTTTTCTACAAATTATCTCATTATCAAAATCAATAATCATTTTCTTCAGTTTTAAAAGTAATTTTTCATTTGTATGAGATAAACAGCTAGATTTTGATTTGAAGTAATTTTACAGTGGGAATTTTCTAGTTTTTTGTATATTC